>LPNX010444557.1:167895-293870 GCA_001517045.1 Pseudotsuga menziesii
TCTATGACTGTCATCATTTTGATCTGTCACGGAGGATTAGAAATGTGTAATCTAGGTGTTAACACAGTCCCTCTCCCCTCATGTTGTAAAGGGTGCTAGCTCAATGGAAGAGCACCTGCATTACAAGCAGGACGATGGTGGTTCGATTCCTCCGTGCCCTAACATAAATTAATAGATGATATACAATCTTAATTATAATATAAATATTGTAAGATATCTATATTTTCATTATAAATATGCTCTTTTCAATTAAACACATTGTTCAAATGCTTCATAAATAAATAATGGACACTTGCAATAAATAGTTTAGTTGGTTTTTCCCCTTTCCTCTTGTATATGAAAAAAATCAAATTGTATTGTGCTAATGCTATCCTAGTTCATAATATATTTTGCTTATTAAAACATCTAATATTAATAAATAAGGGAGGCTTTACTAACATCAATATCATTAAATAAATTTATAGGTAAGGAATTTCTCAAGTTAATCTATTATTCATAAAGTAAGCATTCATCAACTTAGTTTCTAATACACTACCACTGCCAACAACAATAATAATAAATTATGTTGCTATTTTAATTCATAATTTACTTTAATCATTACAAAGATAAAACTTATACTTTAAAGTCATAACATATTTTTTCATTTTGATTATAAGTGGTGCCAATTTCCAAAAATAAAACAACATACATAACAAAGACAAAAATAATTACTATGACAATGTTTATAATTGTTGTAGTAACAAATACAATGTTGATATTATGTCATAAAATAATTTAATCAACTTAACATCTAATACAACCTATAAATAATATTAATATAAATTATGTAGGATTCAAAGGCTATGACTTTCCTAATTTTGAAGGAACTCAATCTAGCAAAAGTTCTAAATTTTAGATCCAACCCATCTAGTTGTAATTGAGATGTAATATTTCCTCTAGTTCTAATTGAGATGTAATATTTCCTTTTGAATAGTTGAATACTAAAGTTTTACTTGAAATAAATAAAAAATATTAATTGAGAAAGTAGTTCATTGGATTAATTATTCCAAATTTAATGGAATAGTTCTTTGAGTTGATTTTTCTAGATTTAATAGAATACGTATTTAGAGATTTCCAAAAAAAATCAATGTGGATGAAGTCCTTGTAATAGAATATTTCAAAATTTAATGAAATATGTGTTCAATGGTGGAGAATCCTTCATCCAATTCATGGTGAATCCAAAGCAAGTCAACATGCATCATTCACATCACTATTCCAGGAAAAAAAATATGTGAATCATTTTTTATCAAACCATGAGGAATCATCCAAAACATTTGAAAAACCACTTCATAAATGGGATTATTTTGTTAGAATAATCAACCCATAGTTATCCATATTTGACATTAATTAAATCATTTTTGTCTTATTCCTAGAATCCTAGATTCCCTCTCTATGCTAGTTGACTTCTACATGTTCCTAGAAGTCAATACTTGCTAAATTGGGTCATGGAGTGCTTTGGAATCATCCTGGAAACATATTTAGTATGTTTGCTTTATTCCTGGTTCCTTAAAGCGCATATCTATTTTTTCTGAAAGCTGCCTTTAAGGCATAAAAGAAAACCTACTCTAGGGGAACTTGCCTTGTTTTTTTACCACATAATCCTCCTTCCTTTTCTCTATACAAAAGAATGAATGAGTTTTCTTTCCACCACATATTATCTTTCCCATTTGATTTAGCTAATTCGTGAGGATCTTCATGGATTTGGAAATTCCTTTTTGCTCCTATGGGGGATTTGACTTGTTTTAGTAAGCCTACTTTTTTACCAATTCAAATAGAAACATAGTGCTTTCGAATATCTCGTGTAATTATATATTTGAACATCCTATTACTTCATATGGTTGGCTAATGTACACTTATTCAATAGAGGATTAATTTATGCTCCAATTTCAGTCTCCTTTTGTGTGAATTTTGCATGTTTGATTAGCAATTTTCTGAGTGTAATTGATTTATATCTTGGGTTCAATTTCCACATGGTATCAAGGCCTCTGTGGATCAATTTATATCCTTCCAAATTGTTATTACAGGTTTGACATCAATGAATGGGAGCGCATTTTGTTGACTGAAGGGAACATGAGCTGATATATGGACCAATCTCAAAGGATCATCTTGACTCCATTCAATTTTTTCGAATGGAAAGCTGAGATGGAGATATTGTTGAGAGAGAAAGGTATCTACAGGGTTACCATGGCTACTGAGGTAGAGCCCAATGCAGTTGCAGAGAAAATCAAATGGCACAACATGAGCGATGAGGTCTATGGTCTTTCATGTCTGAGTATTTCAAGAGACCTCCTCTTTCATCTTGATTCATTGAAATATCCTAATGAAGTGTGGGAGAAGCATGAATATAGTTTTGGAAAAATAGATGAGATGAGAGGACATCGAATCGATAATGAATTGATCTCCTTGAATCCCAGTAGCTTCGAATCATTGCAACTCTATTTTACCAAGTTTAAGGCCCTTGTTTTGCAGTTAAAACAATGTGGGATTGAAAAGAAGGAGGAGCAACTAGTTTTGACCATTATCTCAAAGCTTTGTCCTAACTATTCAATGTTTTTTTCAACCTTCTATGCCACTACATTGACAGCTCAAACCTGGAAGATGCCTAAGCTTATTGAGTTCATGGAATCCCTCACTCAGGAGCAAGATAAATTGGTGATCATGGGCACCATCAAACCTTCCAAAGACCAAGTTTTGGTTGCTGGAGATTCAAAGGTGGATTCAAAAAGAAAGAAAAAAGCTAAAAAGGAAACTGAGAAAAAGAGAGACAAGGCAAAGTCTCAAGAGGAGTCCTCAGGCTCCAAGAAGAACCCCTAGAAGAAGAAGAGAAAAGGAGAAATGAGCAAGTGCGCATACTGAAGTAAGGGCTATCATCCTAAGAGCTCTTGTATGAAAAATTAGATAGACATGTTGACCCAAATCCTGGAGAAGAATAACATCTCCCTTCCTGATTGATCAAAGAAGAGGGGAGGAGGATCAAATTCAAAAGACAAGGAGAGAGTACATGCATTGGTTGCTGGCACCTCAAGCTCACCTAGTTTCATCATTGATTCTAGAGCTTCTAGACATATGGTTTTGACAAAAGTGATCTTCTCTTCTCTTGACATGTTGAAAGGTGCACCAATAGTTTTGGGAGATAACTCTCTGACTAACAGTATGGGAAAGGGTAGGATTGATCTTGACCATGGTAATTTCAATAATGTGTTGTATGTTCCAGGTCTCGCCTCTAATATCTTGTTAGTGTATCAGATGACTCACACTGGGTCTCCAAAGAAATTCATATTCTCCCCCAATGAAGTTTAAATAACTGATATTTCGAATGGTAAAGTCATAGCAAAAGGTGTTATTGATCACACTTCGAAGGTATACAAGTTTTCCCATTTTCTACCCTAATCAAACCCCTCTGCTCTTATTACTCATGCTAATGAATCAAGCAATATTTGGCATGAAATATTTATCCATCTTAAATACAAGTATCTTTTTGATTTGAGTGAAAAATACATGGTCATAGGGTTACCAAAGATCAAGTTTTCTAAGGGAGTCTGTCAAGGTTGTATCCTAGGAAAACACCGAGAGCACAAGTATGAGAGAGCTAGTCATGAGAGAACCTCTGCACCTCTTGAGTTGATCCACATTGATATTGTTGGTCCATTCCCTCATATTTCCATGATTCAATCCAAATATGCACTCACCTTCATAGATGAATTTTCTAGGTATTGTTGGGTTCACTTCCTAAAGCATAAGCCTGAAGTTTTTGACCTCTTCAAAGTCTATAGAGCCTTGGTTGAAAACCAGTCTGAGAGGAAACTCAAGATCCTCATATATGAAAATGGTGGTGAGTATGTAAAGTCTGAGTTCATCCAGTATTGCAAAGATGCAGGTATCCAGATGCATCATTCTATCCCTTACACACCATAGCAAAATGGTGTTGCTAAGAGAAAGAACAGACCACTGAAGGAGATGGCAACTTGTATGATGGAGGCTAAAACTTTTCCACCAAATTTTTGGTACAAAGCTATAAAATGTGCATCCTATATCTAGAATAGGGTACCACATAAGGAACTTGATGGTATGACTCCTTTCGAAGCTTGGAGTGGGCACAAGCCATATGTGACCCATTTCATGATTTTTGGCTCAAAGGCTTGGCCTAGAATTCCAACTGAAAAGAGGAAGGATTTGCAACCCCAAAGCCAAGAGTGCCTATTTGTTGGGTATTCTGAAGATTCAAAAGGGTACAAGATGATAAAATTGAGCACAAACAAATATTTCATTGAAATAAGTGTTCAGTTCGAAGAAGAGGCTTTAGCAGCAATTGAAGTTGGAGAGTCCTCTTCACCACCACAGCCATTGACTGTAAGTGAAGAGACTAATGAGTTTGTTGATTCTGAAATGTCTGATAATGATGAATTATTTGTAGATCCTAATATACCTACAAGATCAAAGTGGGCAGCAAATACCATTCATGCAGCTGGGGAACTAGCTGGAAATCCTAATGACACTAGGAGGACTATATCTCAATTTGAGAGTGCCCTTTGTGTGAAAGATCCTCTCTTTGCTGAGAAGTGTTATTTGATGATATATTTTTATCCATAGAAATATGAAGATACAACACATGATCCAATATGGAAAACAACCATGAAAGAGGAATTCAGCTCGCTCCAGAAGAACAACACATGGGAACTGGTTGATCTCCCCCCAGGGAGAAAGTTAGTGAAGTGTAAGTGGGTATTCAAAATTAAGTTTTCTGCTGATGGTTCACCTTTGAAATATAAGGAAATATTGGTAGCCAAGGGATACTCTTGGGTACATGGTATTGACTACAATGAGACCTTTGCACCAGTGGCAAAGATCGACTCCATAATATTTTCCCTAGCCATTACAACTTCGAAGCAGTGGGAGGTACATCACATGGATGTAAAGTGTGCCTTTATGAAAGGAGATCTAACTGAAGAGATTTATATGCAGAAACCAGAATTTTTTGTATCTAATCCATGTTTAGTGTGCAGGTTGAAGAAATCATTGTATGGGCTCAAGCAAGTCCCTGGGGCTTGTTATGCCAAGATTGATGGATTTCTGCTGTCACTGAGTTTTGTTCAATGCAAGTCTGATCCTAATGTCTATTTGAAGCTGATTGTTGATTCTTTAATGATTATTGTTCTCTATGTGGATGACCTTCTGATTACAGGAAGTTCAAAGAAAGACTCTTGCCTCCTTGAAGGATGCAATGAACCATGCCTTTTCTATGACAAATTTGGGATTATTGAGCCAATTATTGGGTCTCAAAATTGCTCAATCCCAACATGGAATCAAGGTTCATCAGTCAAAGTATGCTTCAGATTTTCTCATCAAGTTCAGCATGAAATATTGCAAGCCAAGCAAGACTCCATTCCTTTTAGGAATTAAGCTTGAAGAATCAGGTTCTTCTCCTATGGTAAATAATACACTGCATAGGCAGTTGATTGGGTGTTTATCTTATATATACTCAACCTAAATTATCTTATGTAGTTAGTGTGGCTTCAAGATACATGGATAATCCTCATGAGATCCATTGGAGAGAAGTCGAGAGGATCCTAAAATTTGTTCAGGAAACAAGGACTCATGGGATTTTCTACAAAGCAAAATCTGACTTAGAGCTAGTTGGATTTACTGACAATGATTGGGAAGGTGACAACACAGATTGAAAGTATACATCAGGATATGTGTTCATGCTTGTAGAAGGACCAATCAGTTAGTCAAGTAAGAAGCAGAGTTCCATAGAACTCTCATCTACAGAGGCAGAGTATAGAGGAGTTGTAAATGCAGCTACTCAATATTTATGGTTGCAGGGGATACTGGGAGAATGCGGTTTCGAATCAGAATTTTCAATAGTCATCTATTGTGAAAATCAAAGCACCCTTTGAATCTCCACTGATCCAGTTCAAAGACAAAGAACCAAGCACATTTAGATCCATATGCACTATATCAGGGAGCTTGTGCATGATGGTACCATTGCTCTACTCTACTGTGCATCTTCAGAACAAGTAGCAGACATCTTCACCAAAAAATTCTGTGAGAAGGCCTTCAGTAATCTCAAATCGCTGCTGGGGATTTCTGATCATGTGGTGAAGAATGACTGATGGCAATATTTCCAAAATTTTGTTTTCCTGTCCATGTTCAAGGGAAGATTTTCCCACTGGTTTTTGCCTCTTTCCTTGGTTGTATGGACATGTAGTATGTAAAAGGGTGACTAAGAATTGTTGCTAGGCCCTATAATTTTCTGATATTTTCTCATAAATTCAGGCTTATAGGGGGGTGTTAGAATAATCAACCCATAGTTACCCATAATTTACATTAATTAATTCATTTTTGTCTTATTCCTAGAATCCTAGATTCCTTCTCTATGCTAGTTGACTTCTACATGTTCCTAGAAGTCAATACTTGATAAAATAGGTCACAGAGTGCTTTGGAATCATCCTAGAAACATATTTAGCATGTTTTCTTTATTCCTGGTTCCTTAAAGCACATATCTGCTTTTTCTAAAAGCTTCCTTGCTTTACATCTCTTTTAAGGCATAAAAGAAAAGCTAGTCTAGGGGAACTTGCCTTGTTTTTTGACCACATCATACTCCTTCCTTTTCTCCATAAAAAATCATGAATGAGTTTTATTTCCAGCACATATTAGCTTTCCCACTTGATTTAGCTAATTTGTGAGGATCTTCATGGATTTGGAAAGTCCTTTTTGGGAATTTGACTTGTTTTAGTAAGCCTGCTTTTTGACCAATTCGAGTAGCAACCTAGTGTTTTCGAATCTCTCATATAATTATATATTTGATCAGCATATTACTTCATATGGTTGGATAATGTACACTTATTCAATTCAAGATTAAGTTATGCTCCAATTTCAGTCTCCTTTTGTGTGAATTTTGCATGTTTGATTAGCAATTTTGTGAGTGTAATTGATCGATCTCTTGGGTTCAATTTCCACATATTTAGCTTATTCACTTCCGTATTTCAAAATTTAAAATTATTTGGGAGATACGATCAGGTATTTGAAGATGAATTTCTCATAATTCATGTTATGGACGTCTTTCCAATCTAGATGAATTGGTTGAACGAACCAGGAATTTGTGGATTGGGTATTATTCTTCTTCAATGGATCTTGTTTGTAATAAGAGCCTCTTAAAGTTAAGAACTCATCTGAATAAAGGATGATGATCATTGGAATATTTTTATTCCTGAAGACTATATTCGTTCTAAGTTGCATGGGATCCATTTTCCCCATGCGGAGATTCGATACCTCCTGCATGCACTCAAATATGCAAGGTGATCAAGACTGAGGGACTCCAATAATATCCACAAAAAGGAATAGATCAAGAGGGAGCACAAAATACAATAAAATATAAGTACTTGTATTTTTTATTATATGCTCTTTAGATCTATATGATTTTGAATGTGTTTCATTACAGTCATATAGAGACCCATATTCCTTGGATTAGGAATTGTGTTATGATATAACATGTTGATAATATGTGTTGATTGTCTTTATTTTATTGGAAAATAACAAAACTCATGAAGTATACATGCATGATTGTTTGATTATCATATGCTTTTGTAAAATCAGATTTAAAGGTTTTTTAATGTATTCCTGGGATTATGAATGATGTTATGGTATAACATGATTAAAACCGTATGTTACAATCCTTCTATTTATTGGAAAATATTAAAACTCATGTTATGTTTAAATTAAGAAGAGTATAGGGTTGCATGATTGTTCATGGGAAGGGAATATAAACCATGCATGATTGTTCATGAGATATGAATATAAAGTTGGATGATTGTTCATGAGATGTGAATATAAATCATGCATGATTGTTACATGAGATATGAATATGGGGATGCATAATTTATTTATGAAATATGAATGGGTTTATGTTGAAAAATTGATTTAATATGTATGCATAAATATATGAACCATTTTTAGTATATTGAAAGTATTCATGTGAATAAAATTCATAAATGTGAAATGGTTCTAACCATTAGAATATTTTTTCTTGTAGGAAAAAATTCATATCCTTGACCTACTAGTAAAGAATGACATGAATATGGAGTCATTTCTATGGTTGACCTGTAAACATAACAAATCGGGGAGGTTCCTATAATTCTTAGGAATAAATCAGAATATAAGCCCTAATATTATTTTGAGAGAAGTAAATACTCCTGAAGGTAATTTATTTATCCTAGTTATATTCATATATGTGTTAAACATAGAGGGGTATGAGTCTTTGTGATGGAGGACTCAAATTATGATTCTTACATCCTAGATGTTGAGAGGGAGAAGATATATTTTCTAGCTCCTAAAAAACCAGTCGATCTAGTTAATTAACCTCCTAATATGTAGAAACTTGCATGGTGCTCATATTCAGAAGGAAGCTATATGTAATAATATTGTATAATCCTTACTTTTAGAGGTGTAATAGTCATTCAATAAGATGTTCTTATGTTGAGGAAATTTTTTTAGTAGAGTTCCTGAAAGGATTTCAAGAACAATGGATTATAAGTCCATGACCACACACATGAAAGATAAATCGTATTCTTATTCATATTTGTAGGATCTTTTAAATGTTAGATATACATAGGTATCAGGATCAATTATATGATTTACAGTTAGTACATAGACATGTACATCAAAGCATGTGTTGTGTTACCCACTTAGTACAAGTATATGTAGATTTAGACATGTCTTGGTCAGTGAAACAAAGTTTCATGGATACATGGATTTTGAATAGTACAGTGATCGAGAAATATCGCATCAAATATGTTGCTCCAAATAGAGCATAATGTAAAGAATTAAATATTTACAAAGTCCCTAGTTAATTATATCTGAGACATGGTAAATAAAGGAGTTGTGTAACTCCTATACGTATCCACGGATGAGCATAATTGCTAGCATATTTACTAAGCCTCTGTCCACAACAATCTTTGTATAGTATAAAAAGAATCCTTTATTTGAAGAGGTATTATTGATGTATATTCACATGAAACAACAGTTAAAAGTCCCAAACTAGTTAGTCATGATACATGACTTGGGAAACCATGGGATGTGATACCTTGTGGAGAAAATCCACTTGGGAAGAGACATGGTCAAAGTATCAGAAACTATTGGACACTTAAGAAGAGTTCTAGTCTGAACTGTCAGAGAATAGTTAAATCTCTTGGAGAGGCTAGATAGCCATACAATTGTCTATGTGGGGTACTATGATATGAAATCACTATAAAAGTGATCAGACCTTGAAAAACATCACATAGAATGTCAAGCTTACCAAGAACTTCTTCAGATGGTAGAAGATTCTTGAAATCAACAAATGTTGAAAATGAAAGAAAATATAAGACTTTATTTCTTCATATATTACACATTTAATGTGTTGTATATGATAGATATGAAATCCATAGTTTCCAGTTTAGAGAAATTGCATTCTAGATCAGATCTAGATGATGCTATTGTGATTAAGTAACTAGATGGTCTCTTAATGTACTTAATAGACCTGTTGTATTTTATGCTTATTTTTAATCATATGTTAGAGTACCTTTGATATACATTAGAATAGGTTCTTTATTGTATTTTGTACATAGTATACCTATTATATAGCTTGGAATTAGCTATGTGTATTGTGGCTAGTACTACAAAAGCTAAGTGTATTGCAGCTAGTACTATAGAAGAAAGGTGTATGTCAGAGATTTACAGAAGAAAATGTTTTTTGCGGATATTACTACCTACTGAGGAGTAGTGTAGCTTGGGATGCTACCTACTGGGGTGAAATACTTGAGCCAACTGTTATTAGTTGTTTTAAAATAAAGATGTATGAGAACCCAAAGTTTCATGTTATGTTGAAACACATTAAGATGAAGTATCACTTCATGGAATTCATGGTAATGTAAGTAAATTCTAGTACATAACTATTGATGAGAAAATTGTAAATGTGTGGACAATCTATTATTAATGACGAAGTTTAATCCTTTCAAGATAGGCTTGGTTTGGAAGAAAATCCTTGGTATATCAGAGAATGTCTCCCTCGCTGAGAGGGAGTGTTGATTGTACAACATCAAGAGTCATTCTTTGGATTTGTGGTTTTTATCAAGTCGATACTTGTGGTTTGTATCAAGTCCTATCTATATCCTCACATTATTGAGGTGGTGAAGCTTGTATTGTAAAGTCTTGTGGTTTGTATCAAACCCATGGACTTGTGGTGTGTATCATGTCAAGACTTGTGGTTTGTATCAAGTCAAGTATTATCATAGAAGGTACCCTATGAGATAGACCTCTAGTTCTAGAGATGAGCTTCTGAGTAATATCAAGTTGAGTCTTGTGAGTAATATCAAGACTGTATACTTGTGAGTAATATCAAGTCCTACCAATATTCTCATTTATTGAGGTGGCATACTTTACTTGGTAAAGCGGTTATACTATGTGATGTATTACTAGTTATGGTCATTAGTGTTATAAGTCTCCTTTAGGGCTTATATGCCCATAGAGTGAATTACTTTAGCATATGACTATATGGCCCGAGGTAATATATATGATCATCAATATGTAATAGTTCTTCTGAGTATGATATGATAAGATGGATAAATGCATACACATGTGGACCATGCAGTAAATAATAAATGACAAAGAGATAAGCATAGAGAGAGAGAGAATGAATTCTAATTTCCTATATATGCCTTCATGTGAACTCGAATTCTAAAGGCTTCAGTTAAAGCATTATTTGTAAATAAAGAATGTATCAGTTAAATAAGGAATCTCTCTGAGATCCATGCAAAGATAAAAGAAATAGTAAATAATGAAATTGAATTAATAAAGACTTGTGTGCTTTAGTTAATTAAAAGAAACTTACAGAGGTCCATGTAAATGTTTTGCATGAATGACACTAAGAATGAAGCACTGATGACACTTAAGTTAGCATGTTAACTAGGTGATCAACATTCTGTTAACTAAGAAGATCCATGCATAAGTTAATAATAGAAATTGTGCACTAAATGTGAACCACCAAAGACATTCAATTAGCCTCCTAAATTTATGGTCATATATTCAGTTAAATATTAAAAGAATCAGTTTAAGTCAATCATCAATCAGTTAAAAAATAATAATGAACGGAAGGGCGCATATCTTTGTGCATGCTAGGTGTTTTGGGTTGTTATTAATATGCTAGGAATATGGAAAGTTCAATACAGTTGATTATAGTTTTGTATTGGATCTCTCTTCTCTACTGTTGAGGTGACATCTCTTATCGGACAATGTGCTTATATGTTGTAAACCATTCTCTACAAATCTATGGATCATACTCAAAGAATTGTTGGGTTTTTCATCCTCTATGTTTGGAGGGCTTCCCAGGGTATATCTTGTCCCTTATGGTTGAATGCTTTATGTGATTGGTTTGTCTTATGAGATTCATATATGTAGTGATTGATTAATAAAAGTTTTAAAGTTCAAGCATCTCTGATTTTTCTCAAACATTGACACATTGAACCTCTCAGTACATGCAGATTCCAGGTGGGTGTATTTATATTTCAAGATTCATAACACTAAGACCTCATATTTGCATGTAAAGCTTGCTTGTATGTGATGAGTGCCATTAAGTGTTTTTTTGAAGTCCATTGTTGCAATAATCTTCACATTTTCTAGGTTGTTGAGTCTTTCTAGTTTTTCAAGTTTTGTAGGCCTGATCTCAATTAACAGGACATGCTAAGTAACGATACACACCCTTTTAGGGCCTAGCATCTAAGAATTGGTAATTTACGAGGTCACATATAAATTTTATGATTCTAGAAGAGTAAATATGGCTCTCCTATAATTCAATGTTGTAGCATCTCTATGGCTATTAAAAAAAATCAATATAGCATTGCATGGGATATCTTTGTTGTGTTGTTGCAACAATCATTAAGGATTACAAGGAAATACAACAAAGCAATTTAGTCCTATGTCGAAAAAATTGAATATGGGCATTGTTTCTACCCAACTTTATATGTCCAAGAATTAAAAGACAACAATATTCTACAACTCAGTTTTTCTCTACACATTCCAGTACCTACTCATTAGGAATAAAAACCTTGACTGCAATTTTAGAGAAGATTGTGGACCTAATATTTTCTCAACCTCCAACACACCTCAATTTGAAAAGTATTATGGATATATTTCACATTTATGATTGCATAGGTGAGACCTATTTCTGTTAGATAGTGAACTAGTGCATTGCAGACCATGTAACTTGAGGAAAAGTGTTGTATGGTCTTTGTGTTGCAGGGTGCTATCAATAGCAACAGAGTTGGTAGAGAGGAGGTTAATATAAATATTGTTGGATGTTACCTTATTTTCTTGAATTATAGGGGTTATAGACTTGTAGGAACCACTATGAAGGTGCACTCAACCTGTAGTAAGAGCACGCTAGCCCATAAAGAACTGATCAAATCTTGAAGTTATGTGGTAATTTTTCTATAGCAAACTGGTATCTTATAAATCAACTTATTATTTAGTATGAAAGGGTCCATCAATGGATAAAGAATCCTGAGGTAGTTGCAGTCAAGGGGGTTTCCAAATGGTCACTTTTTAGGAAGAACCCTTTTATATCATCCCTAAAACATATTTTTGAAATGACTAGACTCAACGCCTTTGTTTCAACACTATGAAGGAGACCCGCACTTCTATCTTCAACAAAGGATTCATGTTTAGATAAAATGTTAGCCATGAATGAACATTCATTGTTAGTTTTAGGGCCTACTCCATTCCCAGGCCATCAAAAATTTGGAAATATAAGAACTTGCCATTAATTCTCTATTGTAGCTTTATCTCAAAAAACCTTTTATAGTATGGCAACTACAACAGTCCCACTGAGGTTAGTGTTATCCCTTTAGACAAGGTTCTCTCTAAATTGAAATTTTACCTATGTGAGATGATTCGATTTGAGTTTGAGCTCATTTTTCTATATTTTTGAGATCGACAAAAGAAACCGCCCGATGAAGAGAGAAAGAACCCCAATTTCCAATAGATAGAAGAGAAGAAGGAAGACCCAAGCAATGGAAAACTTATGAATAACCTTTTATTTTTCTTAGAATAAATCATTTTAAGTGAAATGAAGGTATTGTAGGAGGCACCATTTGCTTCTTTACAAGAGAATTATGATAGGCTAGAGGCGAGGGTTTTAAATAAAATAAGGATTCATCCCATTCTGGTGAAAACAAAGGATTCCTCCCATTCTGTTGCACCTTGTGTGTAAAGTAATTATAGGCCAAAGGGATTGTTTTTGTGTCCCCATTATATATGAGTATCCAACTTATTATAAAAAATGGTCTGGGTGAGATTGAATACCCCAAAACTGCTATATTCCTCTTGAATCCCCATAGCATGATTTAGGGTCTTGCTATTTTTTTTACATGGTTACATATATGAAGAAAATACAAAAAAAGAAATGAATTTACTTACAAAAATACACCTAAAAGATAAAGGAAATTGAAGAAATCGAACTAAGAAAAGTTATCTTTCTAGGAAAGTTAAAAAATGCAAAAGAAATGGGGTCATTAAATAATCTTACATATTAAAAACCCATGCAACCCACCAAACTAAACAATGTCTTTACCACCATCGAAGCTAACTAGCATGGATAATGCATGGTATTCCTCTATATGGTGAGTGTTCCTCCTATCAAAGTCATAATGCATAACGATGAAAAAAATACACAACATTAAATGTTTTTGTCCTCACACATATAGAACTGAACCAAAACCCAAACCACTAATATCGCAACCCACATCAATGCCAAAAGGGAGAAGCACTAATCTCTTTCTAATGACCGAAAATTGAGATACAAAGGAAGTTTCCATTAAAAAAAATAGTTTATAAAAGGAACCGTATGATAACAAAATAACCACCAAACATAAATATAGGAAACTTCATATAGTCAACCAAAGAAAAAATTTAAAAGAGAAAGTGATGTCTAATAGCTCTAGAAATTGTAAGGGAGGATGTTTAATGATGGTATCCCCATTAAATTATATTAGTTGAATCAACCCCACCTCTATATGTACCCCTTAGTTTTATAAAGTACTCATGGAGGAGGGTATCTATGGTTTCCTTCTTGAATACTTGTCTTGCTTTAGAAGGACCTTTAATATATATTAAAATAAGGTCACTTCTCCATTTTGTTTGGAAACATTAATCATCAAATAATCTCACATTTATGCCACATTGGGTGGGTAGCATTCAGCTGTTGGGGAATATTTTATTTTGTTACTTTAATGGGAGAATGGACCCATTTAAAACAAGATCCACTAGGTGGAAATTTCCTTGGACATTGCCAACATACCATTCTGAAATTAATGGACGTTAGATATTAAAAGACATGCATTCAGCTGTTGGGGAATATTTATTTTGTTACTTTAATTGGAGAATGAACCCATTTAAAACAAGATCCACTATGTGGCAATGTCCTTGGACATTGCCAATATACCATTCTGAACTTAATGGAGGTTAGATATTAAAAGACATGCAAGAATTATTTTCACGATGCCCAAAACGTTTTATCGAAAGAGATTAAATACAAAACTTCTTGATATAACAACCATCAAAACCATGAATTGATTGGTCCATCGGGAACCAACATCATCATTTCACTTCCTACTTCCATTCCCAAGTTTCAATACAAACCTTCGATTTCCTCCTGGGTGTCAAGATGTGAGTCGTTTTCAGTGTTTTCCTTTCATCATTTCCATTGCAACCACCTTTTGTGCACTATAATACATAACCATGATGTGTAAATCTGTGTCCCATGCTGGATATAACATCCAATCACTCTTGTTGATAACTCCAATATGTCACTCAGACTAACACTTTTGGGGCACTTCTCGAGTTCCTCTATTCTCACCTCCAGTGGAATTCTATGATATCCACTCAGGTGCTTACAAGTGTCATCTCATTGACATTTTCAAATTTCAGACTTCCAATATTTCTCCCTGAAACTTTTTTGCCTAGATGTCCACCAAGTTGTGTCATGAGATCCTATGTCAAGATTGTATGTGTGACATTCCCACATTTCTAACTCCAATGACCATGATCTTCATGCTTGCATTCTAATTTATTGTAAAATATATCTTTTTAATTCTCAATTTTACATTTGACAAAATTTCAAATTTCAAATTTTAGATTCTCCAATTCTACTCCTTATTTATTTTGAGGAAAACATGAGAAAAACATAATAAACACATAAGCTCCATTGTGTCAATTGAATCCAGGATGCCCCACCACGTATAAGGCGTTTCATCACTATTTTCCACAAAAATAGAAAGTTTTTTGAGTTCTTGGACACATATATTATATGACAAAGAAACTTAATGGGATTTCTAGGGAATGTTAAATACCATCTAGCCATTTGCACAAGAACTGCATGACACCTTGAAAATTCATAGAATTTACAAGCAATACTTATGCATGATGTGATGTTTATGTTCCAACTTCCAATAGGTGATTTTAGGCAATAGAAGTATCAAATCCTAGTTCCCCACAAAAAAAACTATATTCATCGTCCTAGTGGAAAGTTGGATGAAGATTAGTATTCAACACTTTACTGACAAATTGAATGGAGGCAAACTAGAAGCATGGTTGCGAGGCATAGAAGCATAGGTACATACCCTAACAAATATAACGAGCAAACAAAAACTTATGAATGTGGGAGTTCATATGGATAATCAATCCCTGACATGGTGGAAATCACATATAATCAATGTTCGTTGGACATTATTTATGGACTTCAAATTCATAGTTTGAGAGAAGGATCCCACCGTGCTTTCCTTCAAAGTGTGCTTTTGGAGTAGCAACAAAAGACCTAAGAGCACTCCCTTGTAACATTGTGTGCTTGATATTAAGCTTAGAATTTTAGAGATTTGAGTGTGTAATTTGATAGTTGTGTGTATGCCCAACATTGTATATGAAAAATATTCCCTTTGCAAGGCTTGTGTGGTGGCCCAACACCCCAAACAATGATTGTGAGCCCTAGAGATAAATTTTATGGCTCAAACACCTGGATTTTTGCATTGAACCATGTCTTGGACATTGAAAAATAATAGTTTTAGTCTCAAGTATTTCTTATATGGAGAAAGTGTCCAACTTGATGTAAAAAGGGTGAGGGATATTCTGAATGAGTTTGAGACATTCCAAAAATTACTATTGGTTAAGCACAATAAGGATTGTTGTTTTATAGACTTTTTTTTTATGTCAATGAGGGTTATTGAGTAATTGTTGAAGATGCACCACCTGTAGGAACCATCAAGAATGGGCGAATTAATTTAAAATATTATTGGATGATATGGATATTCACCATGTACATATTTATGGGACATCTCTTGGAGTATTTTTATCACAATGTTTTACACAATATCTTCCAAGATAGGAATTTGAGATGGAACACATGACCCATTTATTGTAGATTCTATGGATTTTGTAGTTAGTTAGATTGAGACACTAATTTCAAGAGAAATATTGGCATTTAATTTGACTTTGAATACTACATCCAAACCTTACAATTACTATCATGGATACAAATGGCCTTTCTTCCATTCAAGGGGCAGGTTTTAAATCAATGGAGAAATTTATACTACCTCACTTATGCAAGGAAATTATTTAGTTCTTTCCTTTCATGGATAAATTACAGACATGCTATAAATTCTTGATAGTTGGAAAAATGTTATTCCATCAAATTGTTAGTGGAGTTTGAATGGTTAGAGAAGGCTCGTAAAATGTGAACTTGCTTGGTATGTAGATAACAGATTCTGCAATAAGTCCTCTGAAATATATGTTAGATTGCCATTATTCCAAACTTGTGACATGCCATACCATTATAATGGTTTGAAAATAGGGTTGTGTGGAAGAAGCATAAGCTTTGGTTCAACAAATTTCAAATGATGGGTGCACTCCCAATGTTATTACATGCAACTCTTGGATTCGTAGCTCGTATAAACTAGGAAAGATGGACAATGCATTCAAACTATTGAAGGACATGGAGAAGAAAATACAAACTAATTCTGTTGCAACTTCCTATAACGCAATTCTAGATGCCTTTGCAAGGAATGCAAACTAGTTGAAGCATTCAAGATTATGAATCAAATGAAGACAAGAAACCTAATAATATTTAGATACAAAATGCGTATTCAGTCTCAATAGGAAACCTTAGAATTTAGCTTAATTTCAACACATCTGAAATGTTATTTTGGGTGAATGAAAAGTTTCACAATTGGATTTCTCAAGCAACCTAAACCTCTCCAATACATTTCTCATAGAAAATAAGAATGTTGCATCAATCCACAGTCCTAGACTTGATTTTGATTATGGTTTCAACTTTAAAGGTATCATAAAATGGGATTTGGTAGGAATAAACCCTTTATAACCAGACCGAAATTTAACTATAAAATTTATCCCTATTATTTTCTAAATTCTTTCAATTTTATGTTTATTTGTTGCATATTCAAATATCTTCTTGAATGATTTCCCACATTTAGAAGAATGTAGGATTCAATATTTGTGTTTCAGACAACATCCTAGTTAAGGAATGAGCTATGTTTTTTCATTTACAACTTGTTCTTATTGGTGTTCTAGGTACAAGCTTTTGGATCTGTATGGAAAAATTTACTTTTGTCATTGATTTCCATATCTATTGTGATATATATATGGGAAAACCCCATAGGGAAACTCCACATGAATTAATGCTGAAAAAAACATGGTATGCATGGTGTAAGGGATTCCCTCCTCTAAGTAGTTGTAGTTAGATTCTATGACATGATTTTCATGAAATGAGTATTAGAATTTGAATTCCATTTAGATATTCAAGCAGATAGTTCTAATAATGTTTGCAGCAAATGAAGAATGAAGATACAAAGTGAACAAAATAGACCACACAGGAAATAGACAAGTATTGCTCAGGAATTTACAGTATCATTCATAATAATAGTATCCGGTGTTACAATAGTTTACATAGAAAAGAATTCAAATGCATGGGGTAGCAATTCGAATCTCCCAAGTGGATATGAATGTATCTAACTGAATCTCTAACTCATGGTGCCTCAATCAATATCAGAGTCCAAAATCAACTCCCAGATGTCCAACCAACTCAATCAATCAGTGATGGCTAGTTAAGTCAGTGCAACTGAGTGTGGTAGGTGGGAAAAGGTGCATACTCCACATGTAGCCATGCATTATCCATGCAAGACATGCACTAGCTAATGGATTGTGAACTAACTTAAAGTAACTGGGGGCTAACTAAGACTAACTAGTACTAACTCCAACTAACTGAATTACGTTGGTGTCGGGACTCCCAGTGGCTCCTAAAATGTAGGCATTGGTCTAGGAGGTGCCCAAACTGATGCATGCACATGCAGTAAGTGGCAGTTAACCTCTAGTAGTGTTCCCCACACTCCAATGACTAGTACATGTGGCCCCATTAGGCCAAGTGGACCCAATTGTACTAGTGGACCCAATTAATTAATTAAGGTTCCTAAGTTAGACAAAATTAATCTAATAGACATTATGGTCAAGGGAGGATTAATAATCCTAAAACCGCCCATGAATCCTAACTTGGATAACTGTGGGCCCTGGTAACAAGACCATAGGTCACCCAAATATAATCTAAAATATATAATGTTTCTTAATACAACCGAGGAAATAGGGGAAAACCTCATGGGAACCCCCCCCCCCCCCTCAAAATATGAAGAAATACAAATTTTGAGAAAACTTGTGAAACTTTTTGCTGCTATTTGAAGCACTATGCAGCAGTAGTATCTTGTTTCTTCTGTGCAAGTGAACCCATGAATCCAAACAAAGTGCTTATTTCTGGAGGAATCTTCCTCTTTCAAAGAAGAACAATGTACTCAATAGAATCAGAAATATAAACAACTGCACGGTGAAAACTTGACCCATGTAGAGCAGCTGAAATCAAATGAAGAGAGAGTAAAAGTTCTTGAGAATTCAAACCATGTGAGGAATACCCAAGAGCCTGATATATGTCATCCTTGAACATCAAACCATGAATGTTAAAATCATCTCCAAGTGTTAGGAGTAAGTGTCTAGGCAGATGTAGAATGTCTCCCTCTTTACTAGTTTTGTGAGGAGATGAGCATGTGACCAAAGGTAGAGAAGCCCTGAGACTATGGAGAGCGAATGCTTGAGATCCATAATATGATATAGCTTCAGAAATATTCAATAATTCACATAATCTAATATCATCAAATTCATAAGAAGGAACTAACATCAAATCATCAACAACAAAATTAAGGAGACTTGCGGTGCTTGATTTGTCACACCAAAATTGATGAAACCTGTTACAAGAAATACTGAAAGCTCTTGAATCTTAAAAAATGAATCACATATTATCATATCATAAAATAAATCATATCCAAATAGATCCATATCAGATCCAAAACGTTTCTCCACCGAGACGGTAGATGCACAATTTTCTCCTTCTTCAAAATTCTGATTTTCGGTGCATGTAATCCTGTAGGAAATTACTGGAATCTCTAGATTAATGAGAGTGAATAGATCACTCTTATAATCTCATATTATTTCCATAATATTTATGGTATTACTTATTTGCACACCAAAAACATTATTATAGATAGAGAAATCAAATTCCTCTACCGTTTCTGAAACAGTTACTTGTAAACTATGCACAAAATTTATAGAATTACTAAAGGATTTTTGCAAAGAATGGAAGGAGTGTTTTTATTCACAAACAAATATTCAAATGTCTTCTTATGGATCAGCCATGCGAGGATATGAGATATCAGAGATCTCATATACTTCTGGAGCAACAGGAGGAGGAGTCACTTCAATGAGACTTTCTTCCATTGGAATTGACTGTAGGGAAACATCTGCTTCTTCTTCATCTTCAACAATTTGCTTTTCTATAGGAGAGGGCATGAAATCATCATGCTGAATTTTATCTAAACCTATCTCAACATCTGGTATTTTAAAGTAATATCCCATGTGACTGCTAGGTCCTCCTGATAGAGGAAAGATGATGAAGGATTCCCTGGAAGCAACCATGTTGTTGGATGCTCCAAAATCTATCACATAAGCCTTCAATGGAGAGAGGCTTGCATGCAAGCATATCTCATCTTCTTCAATATTCTTTTCATCATATTACATCACTGCCCTTTGTGGAAGGGAAATATTGTTATGTACACATAGATATTTCATCTGGTCGAGGGTCTTCTTCATGCACAAGTCCTTTGTATGAAAAACCCTCATATAGTAGGGACACTTTTTATTTTTCTTCTTAGAGTCGGAGGCTCCTTCGGAAGTTTGTTAATTTTATTTTGGCTTCGAATCAGCTTCCTTTGGCTCCTTCTTTTATTTCCCCTTTGCTTGTGCTTTGGAAGAGTCATAAACTAGAAGAGATTTATCTTTGGATGTCTTGATGGCTCCCATTCGAATCAACTTGTCTTGCTCTTTAATTAAGGACTCGAAAAAAGAATCTAATGAAGGAACCTTCCAATCAGGAAATATTTCTCGCTTGGAATAAAATATGGAAACAAATACATAATACTCAGGGCCTAGTTAGTTGAGTATAGAAAGGACATTCTTCTCATCCTTCTGCTCTATTTCGCACTGCCTGCATTGAAGTACCAGAGACTTGAATTTAGTAAAGAATTGCTCAATGGTCTCGAAACTGCTGGAATGTAAAGATACCAACTCATTCTCTAGAATGTATCTCCAAATCTCATCTTGTTTGTTAAATAAGCTATCAAGCTTCTCCCGGGCTTCTCTAGGAGTCCTCAAGCCTTCTAGGTGGAAGATCAGATCTCTGAAAATATAAGTACATAAGTACCTGAATGCTTCATCACAACGGTTCAGAAACTTGTTTCGCTCTACCGGTTGATGAGGCTCAGGCTCCCATCCATGTATGATCCTGTGGTAGCCATTCTTGTGCAAGGTCAGCTGCATATCAATCCTCCAATCAAGATAATTGGAATTTGTGAGGATCCGTGGTTCAGGAGTTTGAGAACTCATAATTTCTCTAGTTGGAATTACTGCAAAACTTCACACAAGCTACGTAGCACCTATCAATTTCATTACAATAACACACTAAAACATATGAACTATTAGAATCATGATTTTCTTCTCAGAATGAACATGTTTTCAGGGTCCTTCATGCCCTCTCCATTGTTCTGAATAAATCCAGAGCTAGAAAATCATCATAGGGGACTTCTGTGGAAACCCAACAACTTTTGATGTTCGGTGGGGAGAAACAAGTATGAAACCTTCTTAAGAAGGCTCTAATACCATATTAGAATTTGAATTCGATTTAGATATTCAAGCAGATAGTTCTAATAATGTTTGCAGCAAATGGAGAATGAAGATACAAACTAAAAAAAACAAACCACACAAGAAACAAACAAGTATTGCTCAGGAATTTGCAGTATCATTCACAATAATAATATCTAGTGTTACAATAGTTTACATAGAAAAGACTCAAACGCATGGGGTAGCAATTTGAATCTCCCAAGTGGATATGACTGTATCTAACTGATTCTCTAACTCATGGTGCCTCAATCAATATCAGAGTCCAAAATCAACTCCCAGATGTGCAACCAACTCAATCAATTAGTGATGACTAGCTAACTCAGTACAACTGAGTGTGGTAGGTGGGAAAAGGAGCCTACTCAACATGCAGCCATGCAAGACATGAGTCAGCTAAATGATTTTGAACTAATTGAAAGTAACTGGGGGCTAACTAAGACTAACTACTACTAACTCCAACTAACTGAAATAGGCATTAGGAGAATTTTGAGGTCTAAAATGGGCCTCATAAGAGATATAATAAAATATTATGAGTTAGACATTTTGTGAGGAATGTATATTTACAACTCATCTCTTACACTATAACCAATGTAACTATGGTTAAGTTAAATTGAAAATTTGTCTAAAATAAAACTAATAAAAAAATCGTATTTGATATGACTAAAAGTAAAGTACTTTTGAGTACATAAATTACTTTTGAATATAATATGATGAATGTACTTATAAAGTAATGTAATCATAAAATAAAATATATTAATTTTGAAATTTGAAACATAAGTTACTTTTTCAATATTCAAAATATGTTTTTAAACCATGTATTTATAATTTTGAACTTTAAACATAAAGTGAAATTTAAACGAGTAAATTGTCATATATATATATATAAACTAAAAATTAATTTTAAAATATAAATATAAAACTATATATTAATATAAAAAAATGATTTTTCATCTTTTTAATACACAAACTCATCTTTAATAGTTTCTTATGATACATATTATGTATATGGCATATCATTTTTAATGTAATAATTAATAACATCATTAAATAATTTTTTTTTAAAATGTTAATATTGGGATGAAGGAATAGTACATAAATTTCTACCACGGAAAAGGTCAGTTAACATTAAGCAAATGAGATTATATGTAATTTTAATAATATAATATCTTATTATGATATAATAGTTTATTCAAATTGGTACAATAAGGTTTTATGTATGTATTTGGTTTTGTAACTTGAATGTACTTGTCTAATTTACATTATGTTTTAAAGGTTAAAAGTTGATAGTAAAATATGAACCTTGAATAATGCCTAAATTTCAAAACAAAATGGTGTTACTATTACAATTCAACAGGATGCGAATATATATAGTAATTTAATATAATATAATATTTTATCTTTATAAAATAAATAAATATGTATTTTTATATTTAAATAATAATTATAATATATTATTATATATAGTAAGTATTTAAAAAACAAAAACAATTAATCATCAAATTGTTTTTATTATGAGATTAAATTGTTTTTATTATAAGATGTTAAGTACTTTTGATTTTAAATAAAGATTTGACATATATATTTTAAATATTGAAAAAAATAATTACATAATTTAGTTTTGAATAGACAATTTACTTTTTGGTATTTATAATTTATTTTATATTGAAATATAAAAAATAATTACATTGGAATAAAACATTTAGTTTTTTGGTATTTGTAATTTATTTTATATTGAAATATAAATAGTACTTTTCTTTTTAAATATTTTAGTACATTTATATTATATTCAAAAATAATTTATGAGTACTATTTTCATAATGGGTACTTTAACTACAATATTGATATAGTTAAATATGGGTTTTCACTCAACATTTACAATTTGACAAATAAGCATCATTAATTCAACCAATGCCACATCAACTATTATAGATGATGTCATCATTTAGAATGTGATTGGTTCTTTTAAAGTGTATTTTGATTGTACATTTTTTGTTTTGAGGTTCATTTTTTTACCTCTAAATTCTCATAATGTTTGTGTCGGGACTCCCAGTGGCTCCTAAAATGTAGAGACTGGTCTAGAAGGCACCCAAATTGATGCATGCATATGCAGTAAATGGCAGTTAACCTCTAGCAGTGTTCTCCACACTCCAGTGACGGGTACATGTGGTCCCATTAGGCCAAGTAGACCCAATTAATTAATTAAGGTTCCTAAGTTATGAAAAAATAATCTAATACACAGTATGGTTAAGGGAGGATTAATAATCCAAACAATGAGGGTCCATTCAAAATATTTCCATGAAATATGCTCTCAAGAACTTCAACATATTTTATATTTCTATTGTTTTTATTTACATGCATTCACGTGCTCACATGCAAAACATTTGTGATTAGAGCATGGAGGATACTTTACTTGAAACATTGTATTAGTATATGTCTATCTTAATATGGGATTTATGAAACAACAAAAACTTTAAATTTCAATTGACATTAAAATGATTTTTTGTTGGATAACTTATTTTATCAACCCTATTTATAATTTGGAGCGGATGATGTAATGAGAGGTCAAGGAGCAAAAAGGGGAGAAAAAGGGGAATATGATTTGATCGAAGGTGAAGGGGTAAAAGAGGGTAATTTGATGTGATGATGAGTTAAGAGGGTGAACATGAGGCTATAGTGTGTGACGAAATGAAAGGTGAATGGGTGGATAGTGGAAATTCATCTATTTGTTTTCATTTTTATTATGTTTAATTTTATCATATAATCTAAAAGGTGTAAAAAACAAGAAAAGTTGTTTTTTGCTTTGAATTTAACCATGTCTAACTCCTTTCTATAATAAAGGTGTAAAAAGGTGAATGGGAAGGAAGGAAGGAATATGATGTGATGAGAGATGAAGGTGGTGAAAAACAAAATGTTATTCATGATATTGCATGTCAATGAGATTTATCTCATTCGTATAATCTGAAAGATGACAAGAGCTGAATGGGGAGAATTATGGTATGAGGACATATTAAGGGGGTTAAAGTGGGGTTATGATATGATGAGAGGATTCAATGGGTGAAAGTGGGGATTATGATTTGATGAGAGGTGACTGGATTGAAAGTGGAGGATATGATGTGACAAGACAATAAGTGAAGCGAGGGAAGGAAGTTGTTCATGTTCTTGCATGCCTACCTTGTATTACTCATCATTTGAATTTTTTTATAAATATGAATACAAAATTCAATAAATAATACAATGTAAAACAATGCCATGGTAATCAAATATTTGGTCCATCTTCCTCTATTTACAACATTTTCTTGAAAGTGCAATATTCTTGTTCACTAAATTTACATATTTTTTTCAAGGTTTTGTGTATGTATGTCTTACACAACACATGTTGTTAATATCACACCACTTATTCATAATCAATTTCAAACAACAATGCTTATATACTTAAATTTATAGTGTTTTTCTTATTCCTTTGTTCTTGTTGTTCCATGTGTAGTGAATCTAAGTCATTATGGTTTATTCCTTCCCTTTGTTTCTAACATCTTATCACAATATAGAATATACAAATGATCATATAATTAAATATTGCAATTCCAATGTAGTCTTAAACTATGCATTATAGATACTACATAACATTTTTTAAATGAAAACAAAAGATTAAAACAATCCCATGCTCCTTTTCATGAGAGAGGTGCATCATTGTGCTTTACTAGTGGTAGCACCAATACACCATTTTGATATGGATACAACATTGCACTTTTCTAATGTATATACATTAAATAAGTGAAAACAATTTTTAAAAACAAGGAAAAGTAATGAAGTGTAACTATTGAGATGCACTAATATGTAGCTTTTTTTAAACAATACAAAATAACATGAATAAAAACTGGTAATTTTGACCTAAAACTCAATAAGAATAATTTTAGATTGATGGAATTACATATATTAGATGTTAACATTGCACAATATAGTTACAACGAAGGTAATTGACGGTTTTAAAACCATTTATATATGAAAAACAACAATTTAAGCAATCCAATATTGTAATTCGACAAAGATTGCTTTAAAAAACATGACATGCTTATCAATGTTTATAATTTTTAATTAGATAGTGAAGTAGATTTGGAATCCATTATTACTATTGATTGGTTCAATGTATCCAAAATAAGTATTTCACTTTTATGGATAATCAATTATATCAAAATTATATTCTTTTTTCATTGATTTGTGATTACGAATGAAAGATATTAGGTGTTTCAATTTTATATTGAAGCTCTAATTTGTTAATTTAATATGTAAGTATTTCACATTTATGGATAATCAATTATATCAAAATTATATTCTTTTTTCATTGATTTGTGATTACAAAGGAAAGATATTAGGTGTTTCAAATTTATATAGAAGCTCTAATTTGTTAATTTAATATGTAATATGGTTTTTATTTTGCAATAATGAATATTGGAGTAAATCTTGTGGTAAACTTTATTTTGGCTATTAGAATATGACAATACAAGGGCCTATGCAAGAGCATTGTATTACTCGGATTCTATCTATCTATCTCTGAAACTAGGGCTGGATGGGGATATGCGCGGTGAGTATATACACCTTGAGGCAGCTTCTATCGTAATTCTCGTTAATCCAATATTTTAAAAGAATGTTCGACAATCTAGAATGATTTGGAAAACGAATACACCCTGAAAAAATTGATACACCATACACAAATATCATGATAAAAATTTACTCATTTTTAATTTTTTATATAATTCATATCCATCTTGTCATTGGAAAACAAATTTTTACAAACAATTTAACTTAATCCATTATTTTTATTTTACTTTTAAAATAATACATAAATCTTAAAATGTTTTTTTTAACATTATTTTTTATTAAAATGTTGAATATTATAAATATATAATAAAACAACTCTATATATATAAAAGAAATTGTTTATATTTATTTATATTATATAAATTCAATAAATTTTAAAAATAAGTTACCTCCACATAAATTTTACCTCTACAGACCCATTTTTCTTTCTATATTTCAAGTTGCATCTCTATGCAAAGCAAGGAGCACAAGCTCCTTTCTCCCTTTCATTCCTTGACAGGATCATAAATCCACATTATTTAATGAAGGATTTAAGGCCACAAACATGAAACACTACCAAACCACGAAAGCATACCATCTAATTTCCACAAACATGCTTTAAGCCCGATAAATTAAGTTTTCTTGACACCAAAATCAAGAAGATAAATAATCATATAAACATTTAGATTCTTCAAGGATCCTTTGATACCACACCTTTGCAATGGGAGGTATTTAGTCCCCAAAATATTTCAATGAAAGATGATGTTCACAATTTGGTTTTTCTCAGACCACTTAGATTTTGTTGCTATTTCTCCTTTGACCCCAATTTTCCAAAGTTCTTGTTGTCTTGTTTGACTCACTCAAGCCTTCTTCTTTTTTTTAACAGAAACTAAGAAAGGTTTTTATAAAATAGGCTGTGCATAGCCATTCATTACAAAATAAGAGCGGGAACAGAGAGTTCTTGGAGTTCAAAAATGCAGAAAACAAAACTGGTCCATGGGGATGACCAAAGAACTCCACAGAGAGTATTTACAAAACATCTAGTGCTTGGGGTAGTGCATACCCTTATAAACTGCCTGTAAAGTAAAAGACAATAAAACATAAAAACTATTTTAAAAAACCATTTAAGGATTGCATGAAGGATTCTTAGGCTGAACAACGGATTCCTCCTCCATGGGGTGCGCTGCAGCTGCTGGGGTTTCGAAGGCCTTGCTACATTGATTCATGTTAATCAAGCGCTGGAGGTCTTCTTGTATTCTGTCCACCTTGCCCATCATTTCCCTAAGGTTACTCTCATTGTCATCAATCCTTGCATCATGATTATTGATTTGCAGAGATGTGTAACTGACCACTTCCCCCATGCTCTTGACCTCCTGTGCAATTTCCTTGTTGTCCATTATGCCTATGGCCATCATTTCGTAGAGGAGCCTGAGGTTTTTCTTCAAATCTGCTATGACAGCATTCTCGTTAGCCTACGACATTCTGCCTTGTCTAGGAGAAATTTCAATACAGGAGAAATTGCTATGAAGAGCTCGAACTGAACCTGCAACCACGTATGCCTGATTCTCGGTGGAGAGACCACTGAGAATCAGCTTGAGAATATTTAGCTCCTGCAGGAGGGAGTCTCGAATAGTCTTGCTTCGACAGGATAATGTGCCAACTGCACCTTCCTTCCACCCTGAACAGTGACAGCCCAAAATCAAATTATTCTCAGCAATGGAGGGTTGTGCGTCGATGAGGAGACTAGGACAAGAGTCAATGTTCAAAAACCACAGAGAATTTCCAGAAAGGGCACTGCAAGAACAGGTGGACAAGGCTGTGAGAGCCAGTCTTTCCTTCATGAAATTCCTGGTGAGAGGGAGAGCTTCCCACGGGATTTCCTGCAACCAACCTTCGTCTACACCTCCTGTGACATCCAAGAGGATGCGCTCTGGGGATATCACATAATGGACAGAGCTAAGACTAGGAGAGAAATGAGGTTGTGAGCAGCTTTGAGGGGAAGACATATTGGAGGGAGCGAAAAGACCTGGAGCATGCGAGAGGAGGAGGCAATTAACTCGAGGGAGGTGAGCAATAAATCCTGCGTAGACCGAGGGGAGGTTAGTGCTACGTTGAGTCCATGTGGTGAGAGGATGGAGAGAGGTAGGACAACACTTAAAGGCGAGAGACCCTTTGGGAAAGTGCGCATGATGGATGCCAGCAGGGGAAGGAGGGCACGAGGTGGTGGAGTGGGGAGAGATGGAGGGATAAGGGGAAGGGAGGGTAGAGTGATTAAGTTTGAAGATAAGGTGAAAAAAGGATGAGAGTGTCGATGAGGCCTTTAGGGAGTGCATTAGGCTCTTCGATATTTGTAATGGGAGATAACCAAATACCAAGGGGGTAGAAACAAGAATCCTGAAAAACCATTAGGGGATATATTTGAGGTAAGGAACTTGACCATTCAAGCTTAATTGGCCTTGGGGGAGGGAGGCCCCCATGTTTGCCAAGGCATCCACTGCTGAGTTATTTGTGCAAAGATGTGGAAGATTTCATAGGACTTAGTCATGAGAGGAATGATTTTGTCATGCAGGCGACGACATTTAATGGAGCCAGTGGTGTATCCATTGATCATATTGAATATAACATGTCGAGAGTCTCTGAAAATTGCAATCTTGAAGAGGTTTTTGTTGGCTAAAGATTGCAATCCCTGTAGAAGCGCCAAACACTCGGCCTCGTTGTTGGTCCTATGTTTAAGACCCCAAGGGAAGGTTTGTTCAACATGTCCTCTGAGATCCAAAAGGATCCCCCCCGCACCTACCACCCCTGGGTTGCCCTTCGAGGCACCATAAAAAAAGAAGGCGTGAGAGTTTCTCTCTCTCAACCAGGATTTGAAGTCACTGTTGTTTAATCTTATTTCCCAAGGAAAGGTTCTGAAAGGTTGAGTTACATTTCTATTAGGAGATTTGAACTTAAGGGGGCTCGCTTCTTTTAGATAGATTTTGCACCAAGATGAGAAGGGCTCAGGGATGCGCTCCTCATTAGGGAAGCTAGTATTGTTCAAGGCAAACTTCTCCGCTATCATTCCTATCACTTTAGAGGCTATACGAGCTGGGACAACTTTCTGATCATTGAAAATATACTTGTTCCTGGCTATCCACAATTTCCAGCAGAGGTTCTTGGGGATAGAGATCCAAAGGTGACTAAGGATGGGCTTATTGATGAGGGAGCCAAGAAAAATCTTGGGCCAATCCTCAAGAAGCTGGGCTACAATGCCTGGGGGGTTGAGATTTAAGCCCGGAGGAAGAACACACTGCCAAACTTTTAGAGAAATTTTGCACTGGAGAAAGAGATGGCTTGAGGTTTCCTCTTCCATATTGCATAGTGCACACCGAGAAGGTCCTACTATCCCTCTTTTTCTGAGGTTTTCAGCTTCTAAAAGCTTATTATGCATCAGGATCTAGAAGAAGGAGTTTACCTTAGTGATGCTGCCTGGATGCCAAACCTTCCTCCAGAGACAATCCTTTGCAACCGGCTCCAAGGAGAGTCTCATGTATCCCTCTTTAACCGTATACTATCCAGTTTTTCCCCAACCAATACGATCTCTTGTTGTAGCTCGAGTTGGGGACAGACCATGGAGAGATGAAAGAAAGAGGGTTGCGGCTTCAGTCGGATGAGCTAGAGGATGAAGGTCCTTCCATCCATTCCAATATCCCAACGAGTCCCACTAAGAGAGGTCATAAAGAGTATGCAAACCCTGATTGCTAGCCCAATCAGCGAAAGGCGACAGGCCTGAGAGCGAGGAGTGGGGAGGCTGTCCAAGAATGCTGCAGTTCCAAGCATTAATTTTTTTCCCATTCCCTGGGATCCAATAGCAATAAGACTGTATTATGTTGAAAGAATCTTTGCACAACTTCCAGAGAGAAGTCCCTTTTCCCGTCCATGCGCTGTCTAACATTTTTGTTTTGGGCCTTCTAATATATTTTTTCCTGATTATTTCTTTCCACCACTCTTTCTTACTTGTGACCAACCTCCATATCAGCTTAGCTCCCAAGGCTTTGTTCATTTGTTCAGGATCCCTGATGCCTAACCCACCTTTATTTTTTGCTCTTTTGACTGTGTCCCACTTGGCTAGGTGAAATTTTTTAGTCTGAACCTTTCCTCCTTGCCATAGAAATTTTCTGATTTCCTTACAAATACTGTTGATAACATTTTTGGGAGCTAGAACCATCAAACTAGAGTAAATAGGATAGGAGGAAAGAATGAACTGTATAAGGGTCATTTTCCCTACAAGGTTTAGCCACTTTGATCCCAGAGATTGAATCTTGCTTTTGATTTTTTGAATGATCGGAGCCCACATGGTAGAAACAAAGGATTTTTTGGCTATGGGGATTCCCAAATAGGTGAAATGAGTCCAGTTAGGATTGATGTTAACTTGTAGAGGCTGCAGAGAGTTGCAGCGTTGCAATTCCATCCATATAGCTAGCACTTATTCAAATTGGTTGAACTACCAGAGAAGCGAAGGAAAAGATCAAGGGGTCTTAGGAAATTTCTGCCTATTTGAGGGGAGGCTATCCCAAGTAATCACTCAAGCCTTCTTATGTAAAATTGTGTCCTCCAATTATTTAAGTTTAGTTAATGAAAAACATTCCACTATTGTAAGAACATGCTCTTCCTCTTCCCCATTCAACAAATATGGTTCAATAAATCTTGATTTCTCCACATTGATAGTTGAATGCACATCCAAATATAATAAGTAGATTTAGTTTAAAATAATTATGATTGAATTTCCTACTAATCTCAAAATTTCCATATCTCATAGACTTTAACTCTTTGTTGCCCCTTGTAGGTGTTCTTTTTTGAGATTAGGACACACTTTGTTCCCAACAAAAAATTTATGATATATTCTATTCTAGTCATATTTGAGTTGATACTTATGCTAACTCTTCTCAAGATGCTATGCAGTTTAAAATGAACCTACCTAATCTTCTTGATATACTTGTTTACTTGATTTTGCTACTAAATCATTTCTCATTTGTATTCCTTTTGATGTCCATAAACAACATCAAAGGGTGAGGGTGGCAAGTAACCAAAACAAGTCTCAAAGTTAGAAATCTAGTTTGAATAATGAATTGCCATGCTATAAGAGTGCTAAATATAATTTACTTGTCCACCCCATGTATTTGGGTGTCTGTTGTTATATCCCCTAAAAGATTGGGCCAAATTTATACTCAAAACTTCAATCTTCCCATTGGTCTAGGGATGGAAATAAATAGAATGCTTTAACTCTGTATCCATCCTTTCCCATGATATTGCCCAAAACTTACCTAAAAATCTAGGGTCTTGATTAGGCACTATTGAACTTCAGAAACAAAATGTACCCATGCATTTTCAAAGAATAATTAAATCTCTTCATAGTTTATAATGGTATTCTTCCAAGAAATAAGCACACACATCTCGTTGAACTAATTCACAACCACAAACAAGTAGTCATGGAATCTCCTAGACATTGGAAAACCTCAAAAAAATTCAATAGGGACATATTCCCAAGGTTGCTCTAATTTATACATATAATGAAATGAAAGGAATATATATGAATGGAATTAATAGACACATACATAAATATTGTGAAGATCATAGTAATATAGTGAAACCCAATTTCTATTAATTACTAAATAGGAAAAGACTATAAAACACAAAGCAATACAAACTAGCTAAAATGGTAGTATCTTATCTCTTAATAGAGAGGTTTCAACTACACTCATTTGATAGAAGGCTATTACAAAAGGATGGAAATGGATTTCTAACATAGAGTGATAAACCCTAAGAGGAAAAACCCCTAAATATCCAAAACCCTAACCATATAAGAAGAAGTGGAAAAAGGAATGTGGGAACCAAGGAGTCTAGTTGATATGCCAAATTCCTTGAGCCCCAACTTCCACATGCAAATAAAATTTAGGGTGCAAGATATACCATTGGAAACATATCGATGATAATAACAATTTAGATCAATCCTTTGGAAACCCTAAGCCATTATAGGACCAAAAAACATTGTATAGGGCCTTCGAAATGTATTTGAGGATTAGGACATGAAAAAATATAGAAAATATGCAAAGATGGAGAACCATTATGAGTCAATGGAAGAGGTGTGTGGACACTGCTATATACCTGGACCAATCATCTTTTATTAGGAAACAATGGTCTTCATTGCATAAATTTCCTCCATTGGATGGGAAACTTTTGTTGAATTTGACTATTGTTAAGCCACTTTCCTTGGTGAAAAGTTGTCATTCTTTGACAACCCAATAGAGTTGTATATATTTTTGGTGGGTGACCCTTTTCTAGGTGTCTATGATCCAATCCACTATAGCTAAGTCAATGCAGTCAGGTTTGATTTATATACAGGGAAATTCCTCATCCACCTATAAGGTGTCAAATAAAAGTAGAAAATATTTGAAGTAGCCTCATGTTAAATCATGTGTGCAAATAAGGAAAGGGGGATCAATACTCAGTTCGAAAGAATCACCCATAGCCTTTGTGATGGTGTAATTCCCATATTGCATTAGTCTAGGATTCCCATGGAGGTATATGAGGTTTTGTTTCTATAAATAAAAATACACCTTATGACAAACTTGAAACTTATGTGGAACACATTACTAGTCATGTCATTGCTTGTACTTGACATTGGCACTCTACATGATATCATGAACCTATTGTTGGATGTGATGGATATGTTCAACAATTTTGTACTCTTTACTTTCCTTAGTCTAAGATCAAAAGGACTCGTTCGGTGTATATGAAATGGGTAGGGATATGTCAATCAGGGTTGATGGTTGGGACCCAAAGGACGCCTAAAAATGGTTGTGTCCAATAAATCCATGGAGGGATCTATTGTAGCTATGTTTAACATATGGAAGACTATAATTACTTTAAAATTTCCTCCACTTGTCATCAATCTCCTTGGAATATTGTAGTATAAAACTGTGGCTTCTTCAGAGTTAGAAGAGGAAATGAGATGACCATCAATATTTCTAAGAAGGTCTTTGCAAATCTTATTGAGTTCTTACTCATGTTTGTGATCATAGTACTTCTTGATATACTTGAAAATCAACTCATTACCCTTTGTCTCTTCTTTCTGCTCAATGGAGGACATATCTTCCATGAAGCTCTCCACAGCCCATTGACATTCTTGTAGCCAACTGGGAGCAAGTTTCTCTCTACAGCCTGGCACTATGTAATCAAAATTGATTGTTGATGGGTTCTGTCAATGAACACTTGGGAATAATAAGCACCATTTGATACTTATAAACTTGGAAATGAGTACATAAAACAGTTGGTAATCCCTTTCGCTCCAAATTCTATGAAATCTCCATCAACGACACCTTACACAATCTTGATGTTTTTGGCGATGGTGTTGAAATTTAGTGAGAATAATTGACATCAAGTTTCAATGCAAGAGATGGCAGGTGCTGTGTCCATTCCACCCAAAGGAATTTATCGTGATGTGGTAGCAGATTCTTTAAACAACCGCCCCAAAAAATCCAATTCTCATGACATTTTTTGCGGGAGGGGGGTTTAAAAATCGCCTTCAAAATTACTTTTAGGGGAAGTCTTTCAACCCCCCCAAAAAATTCATGACAATTGGACTTTTTGGGGCGTCTTTAAAAAAACTTCCCCCAACAGTCCAATTCTCATGGATTTTAAGGTTTTTTTTTTTTGTTAACCACCTTGAAAAGGACCTTTAGGGGGGGTGTCTTTCAACCTCCTTAAAAAATGTCATGACAATTAGACTTTTGAGAGAATATTTATAACCACCGCCCCCAAAATTACAAATTCTCAAGAATTTTAAGCGATTTTTTTTTAAACTTCCTTGAAAGGGACCTTTAGGGGCCTTTCAACCGCCCCCCCCCCCCCCACCCCCCACACACAAAAAAATACATGACAATTGGAATTTTGAGGGCATCTTTATAACCACCAACCCCAAAAGTCCAAATTCTCATGACTTTTAAGGGTGTTTTTTAAACCTCATTGAAAAGGACCTTTGGGGTTGGTATTTCACCCGCCACCCACCCTTCCGAAAAAAGTCATGACAATTAGATTTTTGAGGGTGTATTTATAACAACCACCCCCAAAATTCCAAATTCTCATGACTTTTTTTGGTGGCTTTAAAGAAACCACCTCTAAAAGTCCAATTATCATGAAATTTGGGGATGGCTTTAAAACAATCACCCCCAAAAGTTCAATTCTCATTACCTCTTTTTTTGGAAAGGGCGGGGGGGTTTAAAAACTACCTTAAAAAGGACCTTTTGGGGGGGGGGGATTTAAAAATTGCCTTAAAAATGAATTTTAGGGGGTTATTTCCAAACCCCCCCCCCCCCACCACCCAAAGTCCTGAGAATTGGAATTTTTTTTTCGGGGGGGGGGTTACAAAACCACCCTGAAAAGTCCTATTCTTAGAACTTTTGAGGGGGATTTTTAAGAACTTCCCCCAAATACCTTTTTTTTTTCGGGGGGTAGGGGTTAGAAAAACCATCGAAATCCAAAACCTCCCCTAAAAGGGTGATTTGTTGTAGAGTGAGGACGATTGTAAGGGAATGGTTTGATGCAAACATGTATTGAATAAAAATAATTGTTATATTGAGGACTATACAAGGATTGGGGATATAACTATTGCTTCCTTTATCTTTGCAAAGGTTTGTTTTTCAATTGTAGTCCACTTGAAAGTAGTGTCTTTCTTCATAATTTTCTCTAAAAGTTTGATAGTTTCGGTAATGTTTGGAACAAACATTCTTACAAATTTTATTTTTCCAAATAAGTACTACATCACCATCTTATTGAATTGCATGGAAATTTGGGTGATGGCCCTTGTTTTTTCTAGGTCAATGAGGATACCATCTTCATAGATAATGTCGACTAAGAGTTTTCCTTTTGACATTGCAAAAATATTTTTCTTTGGGTTAAGAAAAATAATTATTTCTACATCTTTTTAAAATATGCTTTGGATGATAAATGTGATCTTATCTATTCTTTGAGTGTATTATAAAATCATCTAGATACATGACAATGCTATGATTTATGATTCTCTATAAAATTATATACATGGCTTATGGGGAAGTAGCACCATTGTTGATCAATTCAAAGGGAATTTTTGGTATGTGTAAGTTACCTACCCACTTCATATGAAATGTAGTTTTCAGTATGTCTAATTCTACCACCAATACTTGGTTATATCCATAAAAAACATCTAAGAGGCAAAACATTTATGATCATTACACCAACAACAACATTTTCTCCATGGGTGGAACACAGTAGTTGTCTTTATTCAATGATATATTCAATTTTTTGAAATCGAAGCACAACTTGACCTCCCCTAACTTGTATTTTTAATATGAACTAGGTTTTATAGTACCCATGTGGAATGTATAAGCTTTGTTACAATTTGGCATCCAGTAGTTTCTTCAATTCCTTTTGAAATAATGGTTCCAATGATGGATGTGCTTCCTTTAATTTCCGTTAGAATGAGTTAACATTGTCATTGAGAGGAATAACATGTTTTATAATTATGGTATTATGCATATTTATGTCTTCATAGTTTCATGAAAACATTTATAAAAATTGTTCAAGTAGGTGTATGTAATTATATTTTTTTGTTAGTAAACCCTAGGTTCTAAGATTCATAATTCCACATATTTTAACAACTTTTTAAGCTTATCAATTCAATGATCATGGAAGATCTATTATTTTGCACATTTAAATTTTTCTAGAACATGATTTGTGGATCAAATATATTTTCTAAGGTCAAGAAATATTTTGGCATTACATTGATTTTAAGATTGTTCAATCCCTCCTAGTCATTCTTCATGTCTTTCTCATGTTCCTCATCATTAATGACTATGTTCTTAAAGATATCCCTTTGATAAAAAACTGAATGAGCTATTGATCATATTAAAATACATTAATGTGTGACATTGTCAAGTATTAATAGACTAAAAAGTAATTAAAAAAATGTAATAGTAAATGAAGAAAATTTGGAAGCAACATTATTTAACAAATCAATAGATGCTTTCTTTATTCTAGGGATATAGGCAATGTTAAAAGTGTGAAATTGATCAATTAACTTCCATACCTCAAAATAGTAACTTTTTAGACGATATGATTAGTGAATGGAATTTCTTACCGATCTAAGAATTATGTTGTAATTACCAAAAACTTTTAAGTATTTTACCTTTTAAACAAATTTCCTTTTTTAGACCCTGGATTAAATCTTCACACTAAATGGTGCTATTGTTGCATTTGAACTCTAACCTACAAGAAATAAGATTTTTTTTTTCAAACTAGTGAGCTCTTACACCCTTTTGAGACTTGGATCCATCAAAAAAAAAATTACAAATGTTAGTATCTATATCTAAGTTAGTGGATCCATTATCTACTTCATCTATTATAATAAATTTCTCATTTTCATGGATCTATATAAAATGGAGTTCAAACTATTTGTCAATTTCCAAGGTTGATTCTTTTGAAATATTGTTTTTCATTTCAATCTCTAAAAATTAGTTCCCCAAAATATTGTGTCAGTGTGCTTCATGTGGTATTCCTTAACAATTTTGATATTATTTTGTACTCAATTCCATGGTATCCAAAGATGGGACCAATTGGTATAAAAAAATCTTTGTAGTTTTTGGGACTAGTATTTGTTGAACAACAAACATTGCAATTCTAGTAGATCAACTATGATGATATCAATAATTTGATACATTTTTGGATCAAAATCTATTCAAATTAACACATCATTATGTTCCCTCATTACCTTTAATCTGTCTTGTCCAACTGAATAAAACAAGTAGAGAATTTAGATGGGACGACATTGATTTTATTTTAAATGGAAAAGGGCATCACATTTGAATATTCTCCTAAATCAACCAAACAAGTGTACACATTTTGATTAAAATTTTCATAAGTTGACAAAAATGTGGGTGTTTTCAACTTATATTTGTTTCTAATTAAAGAATCATTGCACCGAGAGTAGTGAGGTTCTTACAATCTAGTATAGGGGATATGTTGTCACATTTCTCACTTTTGTCATTTTTGTCACGCCACATAATGCAATGTTCCCATGTCGGCTCATAACTTATCAAAAATAAAAAGTAATTAAAAAATTCATGTTGGTCCATAAAATAAAAATTTAAAAGCAACATAGATCCATGTTAAACCCAAATATATTAAGCACCAAGAGGGATCCAATTTCATGAGGTGTAACATTTTCTTAATGTGAAAAAAATTAGGATAAAAGAAATTTACACCTCAAGAAATTGGATCTCTCTCGGTGCTTAATAGATGCAGGTTTAAGATGGGTCTATGCCGGTGAATAGTAGTTTTGTTTCGATTATGAAATTAAATTATACATAGAAAAAATCTATTTTACTTTTAGAATAGCAATTGTTTTCTGAATTGTTTTGGATAACAATCTCAAAGTATGAAACAAAAGGTTTCTTTATTGGGGAATGTTTTAGATATTAAACATGGAAATATTACATTTTGTCATTTTCATGTATTTAAGAAATTTATAGTGCAAAGTTGGACTAGGATGATTGAATACTATTACATTATTGGGTTAATTAGTGACCATATCTCTTTCGAGTGTTTCAATAGGGTGAAAAGGGGAAGAGTTTGATGGAATAGCCCCCTCATTGCTCAATGGGTAATATCCTTTTATTGTTTGGGTAGCTTGTATCTCTTTTAATACTTCCTCCTATTCCTCAAATAATTGCAATAGAATAGCCCATAAACACATGTTTTCCTCCCAGTCTTTCCTCCTCCTCCTGCTCCAGGGATTTGTTTTTTTTGTTGGTCTAGAAATTTGTTGGCCACCATTATCATAGAGTGGATACATTGGTAGTTTTTGAATGAGTTAAATGATGATAAATGCAATAATTATCTATTAATCCCTGTATTGTGACATTACATTTTTATTATTATATTATTATTTCCTTTATTGCTCGACTAGGACATTAATTGTAATTATACCATTTTTATTATATATATATAAGATCTAGTTTTATGATAATATCATCTCATCTTGTGGCTTTGATACATTGTAAAAGGAGGTTTCCCCTTCTAAGAGGGTTCTTATTCATTTGTTTATTTAATTATCAAGGATTTGACATTATGTGTTGTCAGAACATTATACCAGCTAGGACCATAATCTCATTCATTTTTACCTATGCTAGATGGTCCAAACCATGGTCTATGATGTTTGCCTAAGGTTGTTGGGGGGTTTTGGACCACTAATGACATAGAATGGCCTCACTTTGGTCAAACAGGAGATAAGAAACCCTCATTTATGACCATTTTGTCCCTTTGGGAACTCTCACTCCTTAAATCATGGGTATGGGTTCACTAGGGGTGCTCATGCATTGTATTTGGCTGATTTTTGCGCTTTTGGCCCCTTTTGGACTGCATAGAGCCACTCTCACACCACCACTCACTCCACTACACATGAGACACCTTCATTTATGACCACCCATGCCATCCCAATGTTCACATGAGACATTTGTGAGCGTCTGAGGTGGTTTGGGAGCCTATTGGTCAACCTAGGGGGGGTTTGAGGTCCAATGTAAGCCTGCCACATGTATGCCATTTGACTGCCTCAAAAGGAAAATAATTTAATCCTATTGTAATATAATGGTGTTCCATACATGCTTACATGTTGGAATTTAATATAAACTTCAGTTATTAGCATCGTTTGTTTTTGTCAATTTTTCCTCTTTTCATTGTTTTGCTCAAGCATTGTCAAATTCTTGTATTGTGAGGATTTTATTAGATTGTAAATCCTGTTGTGAGTCCAAATTTAGCATGGTATCAGAGATCAATGAGATTCTAATCAAATTTAGAGAGTTCATAAGGTTCGAATTAGAAATATAGGGTTTCCTGTAGAGGATTGAGTGTTTTCATTATAGGTTATTCAATGGTTCTTTAACACCCAATGCACAGTAGAAAATGGACCATTCTCATGTCACATTTCTCACTACATTCAAATACTTTGAGTGGAAAATCGATATGGTATTCCAAATGATATCCAGACGTCTCTACAGAGTTACCATGGGGACAGAAAATGAGTCAAACTCAGTTGTTAAGAAGTCCAAGTTTTTTAACAAAATGGATGAAGCATTTGGGATGTTGTGTCTCAGTATGTCAAGAGACATTTTTTTCATGTTTATAGTCTCACAAATCCAAAAGAAGTGTGGATTAATCTCGAGTCATTATTTGGGAAGACCGATGAAATAAGAGGCCATCAACTTGAGAATGAGCTTATCTCGTTGAGCCCAACTCATTTCGAGATGATCCAAGACTTCTTCACTAAGCTCAAATCCATGGTTATTCAACTGAACCAATGTGGCATCAAGAATAAGGAAGAGCGGCTGATTCTGTCCATACTTTCAAAACTAGGTCCTAAATATCGAGTGTTTGTTTTGAAATTTCACTCATGAAAGCTAACAATTCAAAACTGGTGAATTCCATATTTGGCAGACTTCATGGAGTCTCTTACTCAAGAACAAGAAACATTGATTTAAATGGGTACCATCAAACCTACCAAGGATCAATCTCTTGCAGTAGGAGATTTGAATCAAGCAAAGGGAAAGAAGAATCCCAAATATTTGAAGAAGCAAAAGAGGAAGAAGGACAAAGAGAGACCCAAATATTCTGATCGGGGTTTGAATCCTAGAATGGGCAAAGGGAAGAAGCAAGACAAATCGAAATGAACTTATAGTCACAAGGTTTGGCACCATGAGAGTGCATGCATGAAGAAAACCATTAACACGATGGTGCAACTCCTTGAGAAGAACAACATCCCTCTTCCAGATGGAGGAAAGGAGAAGGGTGGAGGTTCAAATTCTGAAAACAAGAAGTGATGCCATGCATTGGTGGATAGAAATTATGTATATTCCTTGTTAATCATAGGTTCATGTACCTTAAGGATCTTGCATAAAATATTGTTGTGTTGTTTGTGCCATATCTTGCATAAAATCTACTCTTTGTATACTAAATTACCACATTGGTTTGGACAAGAGAGTGACATTCACTCAAGAAGATGTGGAAATTTCTGAAGTTTCCACTGGAAAAGTGGTTGTAGTGGGTGTTGCAGATCATGAGTCAAGTATGTACAAGTTTTCAAACTTTCTTCCTTACTCCTCGGAAAATGTGCTTCTATTGCATGCAATGAGATTAGTAAGCTATGGAATGAGAGGTTTAGACACCTCAACTACAAATATCTTCAAGCTTTGAGCAAAGAGAATATGGTTAAAGTAATTCCAAGCATAAAATTCTCCAAAGGAACATTCAAGGGATGCATTGCTGGAAAGCATGCAGAGTGCAAGTATGGCAAGGGGAAGGCAAGAATGGTTGTTAAAGTACTCGAATTGATCCATTCAGATATGATAGGGCCTATTCCCACACCCTCCTATGGAAAATCAAGGTATGTCCTAACATTCATTGATCATTTTTCAAGATATTGTAGGGTTTTCTTCCTCAAGTTGAAATCTAAAGTGTTCGAGATATTCAAAGCTTTCAAAGCTTCGGTTGAGAACTTCAGTGGGAAGAATATAAAGATGTTAAGGATTTATAATGGAAAGGATATTTCAATAAGAACCTAAAAAAATATGTGAATATAATGTCATTCAATATTCAACATTCAATTCCCTACACACCTCAACAAAATGGTGTGGTAGAGCGCAAGAATGTTAGAGCATTGAAGGAGATGGTCACTTGCATGTTGGAGGATAAGTATTTGTCTCCTAAGATATGGGTTGAGGCCATAAAGAGTGTTGCATATGTTGAGAATAGAGTTCTATACAAATACTTGGAATAAAAAACTCCATTCAATGCTTGGATAGCACAGACGCCTGATGTGTCTCATCTTAGGGTGTTTGGATCAAAAGCATGGGTTAGGATACCTCTCGAGAAGAGAAAATCCTTGCAACCACAAATAAATGAGTCCATAGTGGTTGGATATGATTAATATTCAAATGGATACAATCTCTTTGATATATCATCTCAGAAAAAATTCATTGAGATAATTTTCCAGTTCGAACAAGAGCCTATGCAAGAGGTTAAACTAGTAGAGAGGAATTACTCACACCCTCCACTCAATGATGATGCAAGTGATGTTTCCATTTCTAATTTTATTGATTCTGATATGGAATATGAGGATAATAACATGAATTTATATCATGACTCTCCCACAAGGCCAAAATCGGTTGAGAAAATCATACAAGCAGCTAGTGATCTTGCAGGAGATTCGCAAGACACTATGAAGACTAGATCTCAGTTTCACAATGCTTTCTGCACCTGTGATTCAAATATTCCTGAGAGGTGCTTTGCGATGGTTGGATATGATCCACATTAATATGAATAAGAATCACATGAACAAAGATGACAATCATCCATGCAAGAAGATTTCAAGTCTTTTCAAGACAATGAAACTTGGGAGTTGGTTCCTCCACCTTCCAAGAGGAAACTAGTGCAATGTAAGTGGGTATATAGGAAAAAAATGGATGATTATGGTTCTAGTGTGAAGTATAATACCATATTGGTTTTAAAGGGGTTATATAAAGTCCATGGAGTGGACTATACCGAGACATTTTCACTGTTGGAAAAGATGGACTTAATCAGGCTAGGTTTTTCCATTGTTGCATCCAAACGATGAGAGGTGCACCATATGGATGTGAAGAGTGATTTTATTCATGGAGAACTTCATGATTATATTTATATGTAGAATAAATAAGGTTTCGTTCCTGTTCCTTCACTTTTTTGCAGGTTGAAGAAGTCACTCTATGGCCTCAAGCAAGCTCTCAGAGCCTTGTATGCCAACATGGACATATTTCTTCTCTCACAATGTTTTGAAAGATGCAAATATGATCCTATTATGTGTATTTGTAGAATTTAGATGACTATATTCTGATAATTTTACTTTATGTTGATTATAATTTGTCACTGTAAGTTGCATTTCTGATATAGGTTCACTTAAGTCTTCATTTCACAATGCATTTTCTATGACTGACCTAGGATTGTTGAAACAATTTCTTGGCTTGGAGATTGAGCAGTATGATGTAGGTGCCAAGGTCAACCAATGAAAGTATGATTTAGACATGTTAAATAATTTAAAAATGTATGACTGTAAAGTTTCTAAGTGTCCCTTCACTTCAGGAGTCAAACTAGGTGATTTTGGCTCATCTCCATTGGTGGACAACTCATTGTATAGGAAGCTAGTTGGGATCTTGTTGTATCTCACACACTCTCAAACTGGTTTGGATTATGTAGTAGGTTTTGTTTCTAGGTATATGTAGGATTCTCATGATATCCATTGGAAGGCTTCCAAAAGGATTTTTCATTATGTGTAAGGAACCAAACATTTCAGGATACAATAAGCAACTAGTTCTCCACTAGAACTAGTAGAATTTACTAATTTCGATTGGGATGGAGATGACACTATTAGAAAGTCCACTTCAGGTCATGTATTCATGCTTTCACATGGTCCTATTTTTTGGTCAAGTAAGAAACAAAACCCTATTTCCTTATCTTCAGCTGAGTCCAAGTACAAAGGAGCAATTGATGCAACTACACAATGTGTGTGGTTGCAAGTCATTCTTGGAGAACTTGGTTTTGCATTTGATTCACCCACCGTCATTTGGTGTGAAAATGAAAGTGAAATCATTATATCCACATATCCAGTACACAGATAGAGGACCAAGAGGACAAAGCACATTGATATTCACATGCACTACATCATGAGCTTGGTGCATCAGGTGATATCATTGTAGTGTTTCCCATCTGTTGAGAATCTGTTGACATCTTCACCAAGAGCTTCACTGAGAATACTTTCACCTATCTTAGATCACTTCTTGGGGTGGGTGACACATGGTGATGACTGATATGAACTTCATATTTTTCTTCGTGTCCATTTTAAAGGGGAGTTTTTATTCCCATGAGGTTTTCCACCTTACCTTCGTTACATGGACTAATAAAAATTGTAAAGAGGTTACTTGAGCCTTAGTTTCCAAGGCCTCACTTTTGATTTGGTTATAGTAAATCAGGATTAAGGGGGTGTTTATAACACTATACCACCTAGGACCATAGTCGCATTTGTTTTTACCTATGATAGATGGTCTAAACCATGGTCTATGATGTTTGCCTAAGGTTTTGGGGGGTTTTGGTCCATTATTGACACCTAAAGCCCTCACTTTCGTAAAATAGGAGATAAGGAACTCATTTATGACCATTTGGTCCCTTAGGGAACTCCAACTCCTTAAACCATGGATCTGGGTTGACTAGGGGTGATCATGCATTGTATTTAGATGATTTTGGCTCTTTTGGACCCTTTTGGACTACCTAGAGCCACTCCCACGCCACCACTCACTCCACCACGCTTGGGAAACCTTTATTTATGGCCACCCATGCCATCCCAATGTTCACATGAGACATTCATGACCATTTGAGGTGGTATGAGAGCTTATTGTTCTATAGAAATAATAGATCAATGCTATGAGCAATGATGCTAAGAAGAAGCACAGGAAATAGATCTTGCTACTAAGAATTCTCACAAGCATACACAGGAAAAATNCCTGGATGTGGGTGATAGGAGACACGACATGGAGGACAGAAGGGACATGGATGACGAGGCCATGCATGTGGACATGGACATGGCCCAGACTATATTTGAATGCATGGTTCTAAGAATAATATACTTGCTCATATGTCCATTTAGCAGTTGGGAATATTTCTATGGTGATGGAAAATTTATTCAAGGATGAGGTCACCTTCCCTTGAGATAGATGGGAAATGACAGTTGACTATTGCTCTATACCGAGATTTTTGGAATTTGTCTTGTCTCCCTTAGATTCATTTGTGTCTACATTAGAGGAGGCCTTTGTGTGAGACTATTTTTATCCTGCATATTTCTTAATTGGATTTGTAATCCCCTATTACTAAGCATGAATACCTAGCTAAATAATTTTTTGTACCTCCTCCCAACCTTATAGGTTGGAAATACGGTTTAGTTGTTCAAGTGGTTGATGCAAGTACTCTGTCAGTTTCACTTTCTTTCTTTTTTCTAAGAACAACCCTCATGGATGATATGTCCATTTAAATCCTAGAGATAGGTTCAAATCCTTAAGCATACCTTCTATAATTGTTTGTGTTTATTTGGTCTTGACAAAAAAGGGCCAACCTCCTTTAGAAACTTGAATCTAATTACATTGTTTTTTTTAACAAAGTGTATTTTATTAGAGTCAAATATATGATGGATGTACTATATTGCAAAAAATATGGGCTTAAAAAAATATGGGAGATGGTAAGGGGGTTTTCAAAACCATAAACTCTGATTTCATTGTGATTCTCATATAAAATCCAATCTTCAATCAATTAGAGTAAATTTTTACACACATGAAATAATTTGGAGGAAGGACTACCATACAAGATTGGGTATACATTATACATAACTTTATTCACAAACTCAAAGTATCTTCAATTGACAGGATGGAATCTGGAATCTGACTAACTTGGGGATCAAATTTGGGAAATGTTTGAGAAAGTGGTAGATGATCACATACATTAAGTAGGATTGGTACCTAAAGAATTTTATGATAGGCATTAAATGTAAGTACACATGGCATGATATCACTAACTGAGGTGACCAAGCAGGGTTTGGAATTTAATATTTTTCCATTGGGAGCCCAAACATGTGGTGAATGTTTATTAATAGGTGAAAATAAAACTCAACGAGTGGCCCCATATTTTCCACATAAGAGGTGGTAGGCGGTTTCAGTTTAAAGGGAGGAGTGGTTTCATAAATCGACTTTTGAGATCCTGGAAGCATCTAAAGGAACCATGTGTCCTAGGTGGTATTGCTTCATGATCCTGCATTTTAATTAACGTCTAAGCATGTTTAGGAGCCTAGACTCTTGAGCTTTATGGGCCATAGATCCTTTGAAAAATGGATATTTATGATTAGTCTATCATGCAACTTAGTTGGAGCGGGTCTTTTATTCACATCACATTGGCTTTTAGCTATCAAGGAACTTGTACCTTCCATGGGACTAGGTAAGTGGTTTTAGTATTATGAGAAATATATTTTCCAAATCTACTTTTGGGAATCTAAAATCTCTTGAAGATGCCGCACATCCTAGGCGGTATGCATTGAGGATCGTGTTCATTAATCATCATCCAAGCCTAAAATCTCACGGAACATCGATCTGAGATCTATTGATCAAAACCATTGATCCCTTTCTACCTACTATTATAATACTTCAAGGTTATTTCATTGGAATGTGAATGTGAACTTGATCTGCAACTCTTCTAGCCATGAATCATCGCCACCCCCCATTTTAAGGACGACATGCATCTTTCCTTGATTACATACTTCATTTTAATCATAATTAAATCAAGGAATATGATTTTCTTGAAGTTCCATCCAGTCACATGATGGATCCTCTTATTTTTATAGCGCTCTTCGTGATTATTCTCCGGTAGAATTGATATTGGTACTAACATTGGCTCCAACATGGACAACCTTTTTCTCTGAAAGAGGATGCGATCTGAAGATCAGTTCCTTTTCCATGGGTTTATGGAGTCTATGTGTCTTCAAAATTATTTTTGGAAGCTTCCCTTTCATCTTTCCAACATTTAAAAATAGAGAAAGATTAAACTAAAAACATTACTTGAATGATAGAAAAATAGAAATTTGAATGAACATGAGCCTAGCTATTTTACATAATTTACATTTTTTTTTGAGGAGATCAATAGTGGAAGAAACATTGAGAAATATGTCTTTAACAATATTTCTAAACATTTCACCATCCATATAAGCTAGTTTATATTTGTTATTTCTTTGCACTATCATGACACGAAATGGGATGATCCAAAATTTATAGATTTTTCTATGTTTTTATTATCTTTCCTTATTGCATCACATTTTAGAACAAGGTCTCCTAAATGAAAGTCTTTTTCCATTTTCTTTCTGTCATAAATAACTTTTATTATATCTTGGTGAAGCTGAGTTTAGGTGTCAATTTGTTCGCTGACCTATTTTAATTCTATAAATTGATGGATTCTTCTCTCTCTGTCATTTGATTATTGTTCATCAAGTTGCAGCAACTTCATAACTATTAGGCGAAGATGGATGGGAAAGATATCCTCTTTACCATAGACCAACTAGAAAGGGAAAGTTCATATGGACCTCTTAATGCTAATTCTATCTTCCCATAAGGCATTTTCTTTATGATTGTAATCAATTTTTTTTTATTATTATTCTACCAATCCATTCACTTATGGGTAATAGGTCATTGAATGAAATAATTCTATATTATGATCTTGGCATAAATTGATGAACTTAGCAAATTTAAAAGATTGTGCATTATCAATAATCATCTTTCTTGGACATCCAAATCTATACAAGATATTTTCATCTATGAATTTGATGATGCTAGTTTCATTAGATTCTCTTGTCGGGGTAACCTCAACCCATTTTGTAAAGTAATATATACTTGTGAGGATCTGTTTATGTTGACCACTTGAATTAGGATGAATTCATCCTATAATGTCCAATCCCCATTGTTGAAATGGATCTTCAACCTTAATAGGCCTACAAGGGAGTGGTGGAAACGTTTTCTTCCCGTAAGCATTTGAAGGCTCCATACATTCTCTAACCATTATTCTTGTATTAGAAAATAAGGTGGGCGAACAATAACCAACCCTTAAAACTTTGTAGGAAATTTCTCTCCATAAATGACGTACACCATAGATTCCTTTGTGAAAATTAGCTATAGGCCTTTTGTTTCCTCCTCAATGATACCGTTTAAAAGAATTAAGAAGGAATCCTTCCAAAATTAATATCCATCCAATGTGTAGTATTGTAATGCTTTGAGTTTCAAGGATCTACTTTTATCCTTATCAAATCTTGAGGGAAGCAAAAATTTGGGTGATAATACACAATATCCGTATACCATTCAGAGTTATAAAATTTAGGATTAATGTTAGGTGACAAACTTTTAGAGACCCTTTCACTCACTAGGATTTTCCCAATCATATTAATATCTAACATCTGACAGTTGGATTTAGCTAACAATTAATATAATCCTTGACCTCTGGTTAGTTTAGTTGAATTTATCTCTAGATCATACTCTTGTATTTTGGAAATCTATTTTCCCCTTCTACCTTCACTATCAGGTTGGCTAAGATTATCCTTGATTATGCTTCCTAATACATATGCAATGATATTGGAGTGCAAGACATAATGCATGAAGGCTTTGAGTGATTTGACCAAGGGATATGCTTGTTTTTCCATAGTGCTCATACTTTAACAATGCATCCCTCAATTCCCTATTGAAAAGAGAAATTGGTTGTTCATGACTTGCATCATTTTTTTGTAAAAGGAAATCTTCAATAGCAACTTCAAAAGCTAAAGATAAAATAAGAAAATATTTATTATAATTAGGACTAATCAAGATAGTGATTGGACCGGATAAATTTTGATATGATGGAATGACTCTTTGGATTGATCAGTCAACTTAATTTTAACTTTTTCCTTTAACATGTCAGTGATTCTTTTCACAATTTCTACAAAATTTGGAATGAATATCCTAAGAAATTTAACCTTGTGAAGGAAATATTGAACTTATTTCCTATTCCTGGGTAATTCAATCATATTTATGGTTGCAACGATGTCTGTGTCAATCTCAACCCCTTGTTTGGAAACAATATGGCCCAACAATTTTCCTTCCTACATAGAAACTAAGTATTTTATGGGGTTTAATGATAAGCCAAAGTCCCTGCGTTTTATAAAGGTTTGGTCAAGGTGCTTGAAGCGACCTTCATCAAATTTAGATAAGTTAGTCATATCATTAAGGTAAATAACTATGCATTTATGTTTTTCACCAACAGACATGATGTCCATGGCCCTTTCGAAGGTAGAACCAACATTAATCCATCCAAAGGTAATCTTGTCGTACATGAAAGTGACCTAGGGTGTGGTAAAATAACTATTTTCTCTATTATTAAGGTGCATGGACACCTGATTTTAGCCTGAAAACCCATCCATCATGGAAATCCTAGTGGCCCCTACCGCCTTGTGAAGGATGTGATCCATCTTTGGGAGGATATAGTTATATTTCAAGCAAGACTTCTTTAGTTTTTTAAAAACCATAGATAACCTAATTTCCCTGTTCATTTTTCTCACTAGTATTAAATTGGAAACCCATTTCTAGTATCAGAGGGGAATGATTATTTTGGAATCTAACAACTTCCTGATATATTTTTCAATGATGGTAAGTAGAATGAGATTAAACTTCATTAATCTCCATTTAACTAGCTTAGCATCTGGTGTATTGGGAATCCTATTTTGTATGATAGAGATATCATAGGTTTTCAGATCCTCATATTTTTGGGAAAAAATGTCAATATATTCATTGAAAAGAGTTACATACCTTTTTTTTGCTTAACAATTAGAAATTTAGATATGTTGATATACCTTGGATCTTCCTAGGTTCCTAGGTTTAAATCTTCACCATCTTCCTTCTTTGGGTGAAAGAGGGCTTGATAAGAACATGTTTTTTTTATTATCAAAGAGCTACTCTAGTGGGACGAATCCCTTAGTGATGAAGATATTTTTTAGCTACAATATTTTATGCTTGGTGATCTGGTTTGTCATTTGTAGAGTTGTCCCAATGTCTGGTTGGATATGATATTCACCTTCTTTTTCATCACTTGATCAATAATAGTGATTGAAAATTCATCCACCATTTATAGAAATCTCCCGATTTTAAGTCATCCTCAAATAATTACCAATTTTAATGTTATCTAGAAGGGGTGGCCTGCATTTCATATCAAATTCATACTTCAATTTTGATTTCTTTAGAGGCTTAAACGTACTTGCTGCAATGACCAATGATTCACTATGTTGATTCTGATATTTGGGAATAACAGTTATGTTGAAAGCATCAAAATAATTATCTATAAAATCCTAGACCTGATTCTTGAAATCCATCGTCTTTGGATGTCTTGTTTCACATATTCCTTTGGATTGATGTACGACCAATTCTGAGTCTCCAAAAATGGCTAGGTTAGTAATTTTCATGTTTTTGGCAACTTGGAAACTAACAATGACTTTGTTTTCTGCCACATTATTTGTGGTTTCAAATCACAATTTTTAGGACAATGTGATTCTTTCTCCTAAAGGAGGAATTAAGAGGACACCATCCCCTGATTCGTCTTAGTTTGAGGCTCCATCAAAATAAAGCTTCCAAACATTGTCATTGTGGATCTCAGAGATCTAGGGATTATTTGAGTAAAAATAGCCATCTTCATAACTTCATTTATTGACAAAATGTAGTGTTCCATATCCTCATTAGTGGCATAAAGAGGGTAATTATTTGGACTGTTTTGATCACTTACTACATATGTGAATTTGGCTTCTCTACACAATCTTCTAGTTTCTCCTACAAACATGGGAATAATAGCATACTTCATATCATATGCATTGTGGCCTAACTTCTTGATAGTAACATACTGTATTTAGCAAGTATATTAGCTACTGCAACATCCATCATGATACTCTTTGTTATCATTTGAGATAGTGTGAATACTAGGTCTTTTATCATTCCCACAAACTTGACCTTTCTAGAGTCGAGTTTATACAAATCATGGTATGTTATAGTTATCACCAATCCTAGTTGTTCCATAATCACCTTTGGCATCAAATTATGTGAGGAACTTGAATCCAACAAGTAGTTATGCTTAGGACCACATAGAAAGGATACATGGGCTCATCTTTCTCATCAATATGTGGTCCACATTGGACTGTAGGATACTCATTATAAAGATTGAGTGTATCTTGCTAGTCTACTAATAGATTTCTACTGAACAATTTGTCAATCTATTTTTGATAGATAGGGTTCTTTGCTATCTTAGTCAAACATAAAATAATCCTAATATTTCCTATTTCATGTCCAATATTGAAAGATGTATTAATTCTATTTTGTTCCTTTTGGTCATTCTCTATATTTTTTGGCAGAGGCTTATAATTTTTCTTGGGAGTAGGGGGATTGATGACTTCCTTGGTTTTGTCCTTTGATTGGGAATTGGCATTGGTAGAGTTTTAGGTATAAACATTTTTATCCTTTAGCTATTTTGTAGGAGACCTTAGTATAGGAGGATTAGAAACTTGGTTGGTGAAAGGTGGTCTAGGGATAACTCATATTTTATTTGTAGCTTGTACTAGAGAGCATATGCAAAAAAACGATGCTAGGATGATGACTGATAAAATTCTCCTTCCTTATCTTGATACAACTCAAATGAATTTTACAATAGGGAATTTTCATAGTCATAATGAGCCAAGGTTATAGTATTGGATTCATGCTAGAGCCAATGCATCTCTTGTTCAAGATCTAAGTACTCTTCTTCCATGGAAAAGTATAAAAGATTATTATTGTTGTTATTAGTATCCATAATAGAAGGTTGAAGAGACTTCTCCTTAGGCCTCCTCTCCCTATACATCATCTGAGGATTGCAGGTCCTTATAAACTGAGATTTATTCCTTATCCATGTCCCTTGGGGAGATTTATTTAGGATACCACCTTCAAGCTCCAATATAGTCAACTTAATTAACAATGTTTTTAGGATATGAGACATCTCTTCCATCTTAGCCTATTGAGAATCCTTGATCCCTCGAGAAGTACTAGATTCACGTTTTAATTTTCTTTTGTCTTTATAATCTTGGTCATATATTGGTTTGAGTTTACCATCAACTATCATATTTATCTCAACATCAATTGCATCATATTGCATGATGAGTAGGGTTGCTGACCTTTATTCTCTTAACATTATAGAAAAGTATGATTCAAATGCTCCAGCATAAGTGACCTTCACAACTGCTTGGGTGGGATTGATGTATACAAGAAATAAATTAACCAAATTATTGAATATTTTATTAAAATCCACAGCCGGTTCAATATTTCCTTTCTTGAGGTAAGAAAATGATGTCAAATAGTATAGGTTCTCTCTATTTTCTCCCCACTGTCTCATGGAAGTGGATTCTAAATCTTTCGAGGAATAAATCGAGGCAGTAGGAAGTACTATGAACCATTTTTTAATGTCCCCTTCCAAGGTTTGAGTAAATATACTCTTGAACACATCATCATGTTCGATGAATAGACTATTTGTGAAGCCTTGGAAGGAAGTAATATTATATTTAGTAGAGGTTCCCTTCCCACCATCTTACTAGGGAAATATTTTGTGGTAATTTTCAAACAAGTCATGAATATTTGAGGGATATTTAAGGGGCCATGTATGGCTACACCTAGGTTGAATGGGTGGTGGAGGTGGTGGGAAATTAGCTCTTCCTCAAACTCCATCCGTTATATCATGAAGGATGATATCCTTATCCTGGGGAGTAATAGGAGTCATGAATTTTATCAAAATTGCATGAAATAAACACTGATCACTTTCAAAAGTGGTGATTGGAAAATTTTGCATATTTACCAAGAGAGTTCCATGGGTTCTTAGGGGATAATTATATATAGGAGTTTCAAATATGTAACAAGATTCTTTAAATTGAGAATCGAAGGGTAAAATAGATGGGTTTATTGTAGAATTACGTGATCATGGGGAATATTTCCTTTCATGGTTGTTCCTCCAGGTGACTAATTTTACAATATCTTATAGGATGTGAAATTATCCATATGTGTGGTTTTCTCTAGTGTGCTTTCTTCCAGTTTACAATTTTTTCTTTGTGGAGCATGCAAGTGAACTATAATATCCAGTTGGTTGACTCCCGTTCACTTCTAAGAATTATATGCAATCTTTGTCGTGCTTAGGTAAAAATATCTTTGATATCTTTGTTCCCGAAAAATGACACCAGGATATATTTTGGTCCCTGAGATGTTCCAAGGCTTCTTTGGAAATATTCCAGGGCATTGATAAAATTGTATTTTCTTGTATTTATAATTTTATGTTTAAGGAACATAAACCTATTGTGATTTCCTTTATATATTGGTTGAATTATCATATTATGAGCATTTGAAGCATGAGATGCAATGGACTAGGTAGGCATTGTTCTTGAAATATCATAAATGGAAGAATGAACAAAATGGAAGAATGAACAAAATGGATACACAAGGTACTATAGAGAGTAAATATTATTTCCTTGACTGGAAGAAGACATGATGGTCATTAAAGAATTTAAATGTTAGACATAAAATGTAATTGCAGATATAAATAAGGATGATAAAAGACAACATATTTTACTCCATGTAACACATCATGAACACTTCATAATATATCAATAGAAATAAAATAATTGATCACATCACATGACCCAATAAATAGGATGAAATAGTTCCTCAGAGGGTTTTCATTATATATCATAAGAGCATTTACACAATAGATGGAAGATAATAAGGTATAATAGAATGGTACAAAATATAAGAGAAATGACAGACTAATAAGACAAAAGGTATGAATATTCCCGACCCAATTTGATAGCTCCTTCTCAAACAAAAATTAGGAGTTACACTTTGCTCATAAAAAATGCGATCCTTTCTTTGTGGTAATAATTTTTACTATCTATGTTCTTCATTCTATTGCAATTGATTATGTTTTTTTGTTACTACCGTTTTTAACTACCCAACGCAGCCTCCAATCTATTATGGTCGACAACTTTGATGATAATTGGATTTCTACCAGGACTACTGAGCTATTTTTTGTCCCGACTGTTGAGATAGTCGTTGAAGTGATTAGTATGTTATCTATTGAGGATGTTGTTGAGGTGGCTATGAGGACAAGGCACCTAGAAATTCTTGAGACATGGCTAATATGGCCTTTTGAGTGTATGTTAAAGATGTAAACTTAACAATATTTTTCTAGTCCTTCCCCATTGGGTACTCAAACAACTTCATTTCTCGAAGGAACATATATATCCCAGTTTGTGTAGTGGGTGTAAGAGGACAAAGACAAACTTTTGAATACTAACTAAAGATTAGAAATGAAACCAAAATAATCAAGTTGTTTATCCAAGATCGTTTGTCCCTTGATTCCACCTTCTATAGCTTAAAATTTAAGATCATCATTTTTATCGTATGCTACTATGGAATGATAGCGCTTCCTTGGATAAAGGTCTATATTGCCATCCCAATTAAGAATAATAAAATATTAAAATAATAATAATACAATAAATATTATTTAGGATGTGGAAGGGATTAGGGTTTTAAAACTTAGGACACTAATAATGGAATGGAAAGTATTAAAATAATAATAAAAATTTATTATTATCATTATTATTCTTTTTAATAGTTAACTTTTTGATAAAATTCCAATTTTTGAAGATTGTTATTATTTGAATTACCATGACTTCGGAATTTCTGGAAATTATTATTAATAGTGTTCGTGAAATACTTAAAAGAATTGAGAACATGAAAATAGAAATAAAAAGCGACATTAAAAGAAACGCTGAGAATGTTACATTAGATTGTGGTAATACAATTGCAAGAGGTAGAATATAATAAAAATGTTGACAATGGAAGTGTAGATGCACATGCTTCAAATTATAATGATACAACAGATACTTATGTGTCCCACTCCTCAAGTGAGATGAAGTAGTAAGTGGTCACTTCCTCTAAATTCTCAAGTGAGAGGGAGGATTAAGAAACATTAAAGAATAATTATGATACCAATCAAGAGGGCGAAAAAGAAAGTGAAAATGATAACCAATAAACTGACAAAGAACCAAATTAGGGAAAAATTATTAATGAACATGATGTCAAGGAAGATGGTAAAAATAAGTGATAATTAGGATAAAAAGTTTTTTTGGTAGATCATATGAACCTTCATTATGAGATAGCGAAGTTCAAAAATGCTACTACACCCAGGACAAAATGAAAATATTGATTGCCTCCTTATATCTCCCCTCACCAAAGGATCACTGTTAGATCCACATTAGAAACAAAAAAATATATTATCGACTGAATCCTTGTACTCCTCCTCACCCAAGGATCATGCAATGAAATACAAGGAAGGATAAAAACCGATATTTCAAATACAATACTCAAAATGCAATGCCAGGCCATAAATATGCATTTGTACTAGAAATTAATAAACATTTTGTCTCTCATGTCTGAGTTTTCATACAAGAAACATAAATGTGTTGCATAAATAGTCCATGTACTTCTAATTTTATGGATATACACACTTCTCATCTCCCAATGTGCAAATAAAACATAAATACTAACTCTTCCATATTCAATTCAGACGTCACATTCTACACAACTTAAAATCTATAAAAATTTCTAATGAAACTATGGAGAAAAGATGAATTAGAAGTCATGTCGGGAGACCAAATCAAAGCCAAGGACATTATAAGGAAGATCATAAAAATGTTTAAGAAAATAAATATGTAGAGGACAAGAATGAAGTTTATTTTGGAAGATCAAGGTGATTCTGGAGAAGAGGTGGTCGAGAATAACTATAATGAAAACAAAGATACAAATGCACCAAACATATATGAACATGATGTCGATAATGATTGTAAAGAATATGAATATCTCAAACATTATAATGATGAAGCACAAAAATATTTATGAATATGAAGATGATAGCAATAACAATTGTGAAGGTGAAAATACAGAAGAATATACATATGAAAATAAAGGAAATATAAGTAACTTTGATAATGACAAAGTCAAAGATGTAAAAATAGAAGACATGATTAAAAAGGACATGTTGCAAACCAATATTTTGATTCCTCTAAAGAAATGTAAATTTTTCCTCCTTGCCATGTGTCTATATTGAAAATTCTTCCCATATGTGGTCACCAATATGAGTCCAATTTCTCTAAGATGTGTCCTCCTTGCAAGCATCCTTCTGAAATCTGATAGTTACATAGTCATTTAATTTTTATCTATGACATATTATCCACAACATGCATAGATAAATATGAATGGAAATGTATCTCATCAAGTTTTGTAGCCTCTTTGAAGTCACAATCAATTAAGAAAATACTAAGCTCAAATCATGCGCTCTTCTTTTATCTAGGCTTCGAGGACGAATCTATTTAGGGAGGGATGACTTGTAATATACCTAAATGTATATTACAACTATTATAAATATTAGTATATTTGTTATTATTCAATAGGATTACTTACTAACTAATTGTTAAGTAGAATTATTATAGGACATGTATTTTAATAAAAGACACGTCCCTTCCCTATCAGGCCTTATATAACATTCACCCATTATCATTATATATATATCATCAAATTATTATAAAAATTATCAAATAAATATTTGAAATAATTATCTTATAGGAAGTAATTGAAAATGCCTTTGAAAGAATTAAGATCTTTAGTCAACTGGATGGCCTTGTCATGCACCGTTTGGCCTAGCTTCTTCTTTATGATAAGCTTGGTTACTTCCATGATGATTTTGTTTCTATCCTTGATTTATAGCACCTCCAACACTTTATTGGTCTTGGATTTAAAAATATTCATGACTGACATTGTGATTTTGGGCTTGTTTTCTAACTCCATGAAGGTCCTCTTGGAATCTTGTAATGTGGTGGCTGCCAAGTTCCATTCATCCTGAAAGATAACAAAGCGATTCTAGTTCTTGATCAATACTATTTCTATATGGTCCCAAGCTAAGTGCTTGTCCCCTTTCAAAGGGATATCAATGAATCCCTCTTAGTGGGGTAATAAACTCCAGAAATGAATGTCTTCTGGGGAAAACTGCTAAGGGTAAACCCAAGTCCTAGAGGTGCAAGAAATCATGTTTTTTGTTGGAATAGATCTAAGATTCACAAGAATCTTGGTGAATGTATGGAATTACAAGGATGGGATCGAAAAATTCATCCAATGTATCTTCCAGGTGATTTTATTTAGAATAAGTTATGCTTCAAGGCTCTGAAGCAGGGTATTTTGATCCTAACATCATCATCGGTGATTATGGTGGATATCACCAGGGGTTAACATGGAATTCAAATTTCTTAGATGGTGGTATGGATGTAGTGCGTAGAGGTGGCTATCGATAATTCTTGGAGCTCTTGGAGATTTGAAAATTAGAATTATGCAAGATTTAATGGATATGTATATATGTTCAAATTGGGTGCATTAAATGTAGGGACACATGGTGTGATATCACTGACTAAGGTGACTGGGTGCAGGGTGGAATTTAATATTTTTGTTGTTGGGAACCCAAAAGCGTGACAAGTATTTATTAGCAGCTCGAAAAGACACCTTGGTAGGTAGTCCCATTTTTTTTGCATAAGAGTTAAAAGCAATAAGAGATGCACTATAGTGGATAAACATCATTAGGTGGTCAAGTTATGCTCTAGGGATTCTGACTAACACATGGAATAGTGTACTAAACATTTAGGAAATTAATAAAATTAATTTAACCTATGTTTTAGATGGAATTATGTTCCAACACCCTCCCTTAATATTGACTTATGTAAGTACTGAAGCCAAAATTAGGGCCCAGGAAACAAGGGCCTATGGTCACCCTTTACAATTTATTTTCCCATCAACCAAGGTAAAAGAGGAAAACCTCAAGGGAAGAACCTCCCCTCGAAATATGGACATGAAAAAGAAACCAAAATATTTACTTCATACTGTAGACATGAACATAACAATCCAAAGAATGCTAATGAGGCCAATTCTTGGTGATTCAAATATCTTGAGGTTCTTTCCTCTTTGCTAGAAGAGGCATTTTCTCCCAAGTGTGCCAATGATGATCTTGAAACTTGCAATATAAACCATGAGAATATCCAAGAATGTATGCCAAGATGATGTCAATGTCATGAGGATCCTTGAACTTCGAACTAGTAGAGGTGAGAGGAAATACAAATGAACCTTAATGTGCTTGAGACTTCAGATCATGTGAGGTAAACCTAAGGAACTGTGATGATGTAGACTTGAAATTCAAACAAAATGAGGTGAAATAAGATCCAAATGTGAAGAGAAATTATCCAAGTGAATGCACAATGTCTCCAACTTCATTAGCACAATGAGGAAGTGTGCATGTGACCAAGGAGAGTGAATGCATGAACTCTATAGTTTGATTTAGCTTCCAAAATATCCAAGGAAACAGAATACTACACATCAATAGTTCCATGGGAATAAGGCTCATATTCTAGAGCATTAAATGATATAGGATCCTTAGTATCAAAATTATGATAGGAGAGCAATGAGGTGAGATGTTCAAGATATTCATGGAAGCTTTGAGAATGGATGTTAGGAACCAAATAGGAGTTTCATATGTGCATGGGACCAAGAGTAGTGAGTGGAAAGACACATTTGAATCTTGATATAGCTAGGAAAACATCCAAGGAATCATAGAGTTGCACACCATCATATAATGAAGTATGCATAGAATGTGAATAGGATGGAATATGGACCTTAGAATCCATTTTAAAAGAATTAGAGAACATCATAGAGGAATGAATGAATGAATCTTCAACAATGGAAGCTTGATTAGTCACTTCTTATTCATCATCAACATAATAAGAATATGAGAGACCATGTTCTTCATCTTCTAGTTCCACAGATGAAGATGTCTCTTCAATATATACTTCATGATATGCAGAGGAAGGATTCAAAGAAAATATCATGCTAGCAATAGGAACTAAATGTGTTAAATATGAAAAATTGTTCATCATGAACAACTTCATCAAAGAGAGTTGAGGATGATAAATTAGGATTTAGAACATACGAGGAGTTGCTATATTTTCTCTCCATATTTCTTGAATGAACCTCATAATGCTTTCCAAAATCTCTATCCAAATTTGTCTAGAGATCCTTTGGGTATTCAGTAGAATCTACAAGGTAGAGCATGCTTGGAGATATATTCAGACACATTGCTCCAAATTCTATGTAAGTCATTTGGCCAATCATTTTCTCTTCATAAGCCTCTTCAATAGCTCTAATAGACACCTCATTGAGATATTGTCTCTTTAGATATGCATCACGCTTCAATTTCCACTCTGAAAAAGCATGAGAATGGCGTGAGAAGAAGAACTGCTACTTTCAAATACATAATGAAGTTGTACCTAAAAACAACACCTGCAAATATGAATGGAATATAAATCATGTTATCTCAATCAAACTCTACTTCGACAATGAACACATTCAAAAGTGCATCACATCTGGGTAGACTCCAATGGATAAATCCATTGGATTCAAGGAAACTATCATAGGATTTATGTGGTAACTCCACTACTTATGTTTCTACAAAGGAAGTATTTAAGTGATATTGTATTCATGTGGCTATGATAACATGTGATATTTTGCACAGGATGATCTAGTAACAAAAATGAACTTAACTTAATTCAAACAGAGTTTGGAAAATTAATGAAAAGAAGACTTAGCAAGACCATAAGAATTAGAACTCAAATGATAGAATATCCATCTATATATTAATCAATATAATTTGTACATATATGATACACTCTCAAGAGATAAATTCAAGTGCTTTGGAGGCAACTCGAGGAGATCACATGTGGCAGGATTAAAATGAGACAAAATCCTTCCATATGGCAAGTATCCATCCAAAATCTAGGCTAGAGTTCACGAGTTGGATAAGTAGGATTAGATTCTATATGAGTAACCATAAAACAAGGATTGGGTGACTTCTAGGATAAAATAATCGAAGTGGTGTAAAGAAATATCTAGCAAAATTTCCTAAATACATCCTAGCGCACCTTTGTGCATCCTAAAAGGAAGATAAAGTAGCTTGAAACTCAGTAAACTAGGACAAAATTAGAATAAAGCATATTCTATGCTTTAGTCCATAAAAAACCAATTAAAAGCAATAAGATATGCACTATAGTGGATAAACATCAATAGGTGGTCAATTTATGCTCTAGTGATTCCAACTAACACACAAAACAAGGTATTAAACACCAAGGAAACTAATAAACTTGATTTAACCTATGGTCTAGATCGAATTTTGTTCCATCAACTTTTATACTTGTGGAGAAAGTCCAATACTGGTTCAAAATATGTTGTATCCATTACCACTTTACCTCAAATTTCAGTACTCTTATAACACTTCCTTTCTTTCTGCAACTTCTTCCTTTGTCTTTTCTTATTTTTCATTTGTATTTTGTTCTTCTTCCTCCTTCTTGGTCCACAAAAAAATTGGAGGATCTAACAACACCCGACCACAAAGGTTGACTCACCCTTGATTAAATTGTACTACGTCACTAATCCTTGAGTATATTCAACTATTGGTCTTTCAAATGAAGGAGCCAACTACGGTACTTGCACAAAAGCCTTCTAGTGAAGCTGTGTGAACTCATCTAATTTTCCTTATCTGGGAGGGTGGGTTTTTGTTGTTCTACCTATTGTACCTCAGTGTCTACAAGGTGATCTAGATATTGTATCTCAAAGTATGTGATTTGGGTTGTCAGCTTCAATTTGTGCACAATCTATTTAGAGGAGTACACAGTTTATGAATATTATCCATCTCATTATCAAGGTATTGGGATTTCTTATATTGGCATTCTGTTTCTACAATATCAACTATAACCTAAGCTTATTGATTAGTTGTTTGACTTTCTCTCATAAATTTTCCATAGAATGTTGTTTATTCTCAAGAATGCCAACCCAATCATTCAATGCTATGAAAATTTCCTGACTCTTCTTGGATTTCTATTGTAGCTACTGGAGGATGAATTCTACATCACTGCTTACCTGTCAAACTTGTCCCATTATTTTTGTTTATTGTTCATTTCCTTGGATTTGGAACGTAATAATATTTTGTTGGAAATAATCATGTTCTGAATAAAGTTGCTTCTAGGAAACACATAACTACTTCAATATTTCTTGCAATTCAGTGGAGGATATTTCTTCAAGTGTTGTAGGGACACATTCCCATACTTGAGGCCACATTCTGTGCAATTGATCACAATGCATAAATAGGACATTCTACAACTTCTTTCTCTTTCTGTGTTCCTTCCTTGGCATCCAAATCATTTGCTAACTATATGCACAGTCCATCATACATAAGTTTGACTATGTTGTGCTTCATCTCTATGAAGGTGAGTCGTCATTCTACCTCTACTATAGTGGTGCGAGTTTGTTCAAATAACTATTGGGTGGTGAAGTTGGTTTGGTTTAGTATGGTTACTATGATAGGTAATAACTAAAGGTGTAATCTAATGACAACAATTTATGTTGATTGATACTGCAAATAATTACATGCTTCCTTGGGGGTGGTGCTAGTGTTGAATATCCTTGCCTCACTTCACAAAAAATTAAAGGGGTCATATCATGGTGGGCCTAACATACTTGGATAATAACTTGTCAGTTTCTAGTTCTTACTCCTAATGTTCAAGCTAGGTTCTAACAAAGAAAGGTTAATGTTCTTGGTGGGATGACTTTGCTTGGTGTTCTACCTGTACTTCTTCCATCACCTAAGATTGTTGAAAACTACCTTCATTTTCATTATACTGTTGCGATTAGATAGAGGGATATGAGGCATAATAATTGGGAATGTTTATCGATTGGAAATATTGTAGTAATTAGAAATCTACTATTGTATCTTTTGAATTTGAGGCTTCCGACTTTCTTTTATCTTCTTGTTGAAAAAGGACTCTTGCTACCTGGATGATGTGGTTTATAGGAACATTTAGGTCAATGATGGACAACTGAATTATATTAGACTATAGGGAGGGAATTGGTACTACTGATAGTGGAGGGATGGTTAAGGGTGTATTTGTGGTAGAGATGTATCTAGTTGTGGGAATGGTGGAGGTAGTGGTGGATGGTTTATGTTCTTTGGGATGATATGTGAAAACACATTTAGGTGGGTTAAGGACTTGATTTTATTTCTATAGGATACTTACAGGAACCATAGTGGTATCATGGAGTGAAGTGATGGATTGGGGAATAGGGGGTGTAGTTGTGGGAAGATAGGTCTCCTCATATTATTTTATATTTATTTTCTATTTAGATGAGGTTTGGGGAAATAGATAAGCATACCTTCGGGTGTGTTGACAATTGAGATGCCTATTATATTTTTATCATTTAAGCAATATGATCTTAGGATATTATCTGAGAGAATAACATGCACATAAATCAATCACAAGAGACAATAGACACAGATATTTTCCTCGGGGAAACCATAAAGGAGTAAACCCCACAACTTCCTCAAAGATAGAATAAGCACCAATGGCAACAGTAAAAGCCAAAGACATAAAATATGATCTCCGCTATTTGTTCTCTTTCTCTTATCCCAGCTCCTTCTCTCTCACTCATGCGCTACAACTGAGTGTGAGTGTGTGTGTTAAATAGAGAGGCTCACTCTCTATTTATACTAGTTTCCAACTTAACAATAACTTACCAGGGCCAACTTCTCTAGGAGAGTCTAACAACCCTAGTGCCCCACAACTGTGGGGACTTTTCCCCCCTGGTCAACAAGGAGGGTTACCCTCTATGAATTTACATGACTTGATTACATTAATGATTCTCCTGATAGGAACATCAGGGACCAATGAAATACAATATATGAAATATACAAGTGAATACATTCCGAAGTTACAAATACATCAACACTCCCTCTTAACTAAGAAGGCATTCTCTATACACAATTCATCAGCACAAGTCTTTGTCACTAGATCATCACTGAATCATCATCAATTTTGGATCATAATCAATTCTAGATCATCACTAGATCATCATCAAGTTTGGATCATCATCAAGTCTGGATCATCAAGGGATGCTTCCCCTATCTCGATCAAATGGTGTTATCTCTCAATTATACTCATCACAGGAATTTCTACAGAGCCAACCCTTTTTCATGTTGGTTGTAGGCCTATCCTCCATGTAGGTCTTCATCAACAGATCTATCCCTTTTTCATGTTGGATGTACTAGCTTGCCTTTGTAAGGACTTCCCCTACAAAGCCAGTCCATTTTCATACTAGATGCAGCACCTTGCCTCTTGCAAGGATTTCCCCTATAGAGCTAGTTCTATTTCATACTAGATGAAACACCTTGCCTCTTGCAAGGATTTCCCCTACAGAGCCCGTCCTTTTTCATACTAGATTCAACACCTTTCCTTTTGCAAGGATTTCCCCTACAGAGCTAGTCCTTTTTCATACTGGATGTAGCAACTTGCGTCTTGCAAGGATTTCCCCTACAGAGCCAATCATTTTTCATACTGGATACAACACCTTGCCTTTTGCAAGGATTTCCCCTACAGAGCCAGTCCTTTTTCAAACTAGATGCAGCACCTTGCTTCTCACAAGGATTTCCACTACAAAGCTAGTCCTTTTTCATACTGGATACAGTACTCAACACTTATATCCAACCATGGGAGGCCCATATTTCCAACATGTTAGAAAGGCCCAGCACTTACATCTGACCATGGGAGGGACCAATCCGACCACCATGTCAGAAAGGAACAACACTTATATATGACCGTGGGAGGAACCAATCCTACCACCATGTTAGAAAGGAACAACACTTATATCTAACCATGGGAGGAACCAATCCTACCACCATGTCAGAAAGGCTCATGGACTCATCACTTCCCCTTGGAAGGAACCTCAATCTGGAGAACACAAAGATTCTCCCTGAAGTACTCAAACTTCACTCTGGCTAATGGTTTGGTCAACACATCAGCTATCTGTTTGTTCGTCGCAACATACTAGAGATTCACTGCCCATCTCTACACCATATCCCCGATATAGTGATATTTGATCTCGATATGCTTTGAATTTTCATGGAACACCAGGTTCTTTTAAAACTTCACACAACTCTGGTTGTCACAATATATATAGGTAGCATCCAACTAGAGATCAAACAAATCAGATAGTAGCTTCCTCAGCCATACTGCCTCACAACTAGCCGAACAAGTTGCAACATACTCTGCTTCAATTGTACTGAGTTCCACGCAGGATTGTTTCCTACTAAACCAAGAGATCACACCTGATCCCTTACTGAAGCATCACCTCGAAGTGCTCTTCCTATCAATGGCACTACCTACCCAATCCGAATCCACATAACCTTCCAGGTTAATTTGTTGATTTTCCTTGTACTTGAGCCAATAATTAATTTTACCCTTCAGGTAACTCAAAATATGCTTTGGAGCAATCAGGTGAACATGTCTAGGATCCGTCAGGAACTGGCTCAATGTGTTCACAACAAAGAAAAAATTTGGTCTTGTATCCATTAGGTACATCAAGGAACCAATCATCTGACGATACATCGTAGCATCAACCGACTCTAAAGAAGCATCACTCAATAGCTTCAGGTTTGATGCCCTAGGTGTGGTGATGGCCTTACAGTCCATCATCCCGAACCTCTTCAGTATCTCTACTACATACTTCCCTTGTCCCAGGGAAATTCCATCCACATTTTTCCACGCCTCCATTCCTAGAAAGTAAAGCATCATACCCAAGTCTTTCATCTTGAACTCAGCAGCAAGCTTCCTTTTCGTGTCAGCAATCAACCCATCCTCACCTGTTACAAACAGGTCATCTACATATAGTAAGAGTATCACCAGGTTCCCTTCTTCAACCTTGTAGTAATGGTTGGAATCCACTTTACTCTTGGTAAATCCCAAACTAGTCAGGAAGCTGTCAATCCTACCATACCATGTCCTGGGTGCCTATTTCAAACTGTACATGGATTTATTCAATTTACACACATGAGTCTCCTTGTCATGTGTCTCAAAACTGAGTGGCTTCTCCACATACAATTCCCCTTCTACTAAATTTTTCAAGAAATCAGTCTTGACATCCATCTGGTGTATCTTCCATTTCATCACTATAGCGAGATCAAGTACTGAAATGATGGAAGTGTATCTAGCTACAGGTGCAAGAGTCTCTTCATAATCTATTCCTTCTTTCTGGGAGAAGCCACGAGCCACAAATATCTTGCTTTATATTTCTCTATGCTACCATCTGCAACATGCTTGATCTTGTAGATCCACTTGGAAGTCACAACGGACTTCCCCTCTGGTCTTGGGACAACATCCCAGACATCATTCTTCATGATTGACTGATACTCCCCGATCATAGCATCCTTCCATTATTTCTTCTCTGTCTTCTTCATAGTTGGAAGGTTCTTTATCAATGATTTCACATAATAGGGCTACATAACTGAAGTAGGACCTAGTTCTTTTCCTTTCTCGGTGCATTTCTTCTAGAGCCCCATATCTTTCTACACCTTGGATATCCTCTCGCACCCATGCAGGTTTCCTCTTGTGAGTATTCTTCTCCTAGGGTGGATCTATAGGTTCCTGGGGTTCTTCTATTTCTCGATCTTCTTCTTGAGTTAAATCGTTCATAGTTGTATCTTGAATCCTAGGTGCTTCTGGTTCTTCAGGGTCTTCAGTAGGTTTCTTGCTGGATTTGTTGTAAGCTGAGTCTTCATCAAATGTTACATCCCTGCTGATGTTGATCTTCTTGAATCCTGGGAAGTATTATCTGTAAGCCTTCGAGCTTTCACTATATCCCACAAATATACCCTTCTTTCCTGAAGGATCTAATTTTGTCCTCTTTTTTTTGGAATGTGTATATACACTAAAAAACCAAATATTCTGAGATGACTGACTTCTTATTTCTTGCCGAAGAAGACTTCTTCAGGTGTTTTTTTCTCGAGTACTCTATGTGGAGTACGGTTCTGTACATACACAGTTGTTCTAGCAGCTTCTACCCATATATGCAGGGGAATATCTTGATCATGAAGTATTTCCATTGCAGCTTCCATAACCGTTCTATTATTTCTTTTTGCAACCTCATTTTGTTGTAGATTATATGGAGTGGTCAACTCCCTCTTAATCCCTGAATCTCTGCATAATTACTTGAATTCATTTGATGTGAATTCTTCACCATTGTCTGATCGAAAGTTCTTGATTTTATTTTCTATGTGGTTTTCGATCAAGGCTTTGAACTCTTTGAACTTGATGAATACCTCATCTTTGTTTTTCATGAAGTATATCCATGTATTCCTAGAAAAATCATCAATGAAAGAAACATAGTATACATACCCACTCAATGAACTGGATGACATTGGTATGCATATATTGGAGTGGATGATTTCCAAGATTCCTTTTTCCTTGATCTCGCTACTTTTAAATGTTTTCTTTGCGTTCTTTCTTTTTGCACATCCTTTGCAAACACCTTCATGGTTTTCCTGTATTTCTGGAAGACCTTCAACAACTTTTCTTGCAAATACTAGTGCTCTATAGTGCACATGTGCAAGCCTTCTGTGCCAATGTTCATTTGGATCTATTGATTCATGGACCAAGGTTTGTTCTGGTTGGCCCTTTAGCTTGTATAATCCCCCCTCTTGCTCTCCAATCACAACCGCATCATCTATAGTCTTACCCTTTGGCCACATAAGGACTTGGCCATCTACAAATTCAACCCTCATGCCTTTTGCATCTAATGCCGAGATGGAGAGGAGGATCTTCTTTAGTCTTGGTACAAACAAGACATCCTTCATCTTCATAGACTTTCCAAAGTCTAGCTTATAGGAGGATTCACCACTACCTTTTATGGGATACTGGTAGTCATCCCCAAGTTTCACCTTGTGGGGTGACTCATGTTCTGATAATTTTACAAAGGATTCTTTGAATCCTGTCATATGGTTGGAAGCCCCACTATCGATGAGCCAACCATTGATTCCATGTGTGACAGTTCCCGTGAGGGAAGAAATCAAAACATACTCTTCATCACTTGAAGAATATTCACTTTCTTGTTTGAATCTCTTCTTGGAAGGTTCATCATCCTTTGCAGCATGGGCATGATGTCTTCTTTTGAGAGCCACCTTTGTTTCTGGGACAGTTTCTGGAGATGTGTCCTTTCTCATCACATGTAAAGCATTTGATACTAGATAGATATTTGTTAGATCTTCTAGGGTTATCTTTATGGTGAGAGTGCTTACCTTTGTGATTATGATAGTCCATTCTGATTTTCTTGGAGTGTACTATGAGAGATTGATCTTCACTTCCCATATTTTCTTTTGGGGCTACTATTCGAGCTTCTTCTTGTGAGCATTCCTCCCATAGTCTACTGAAGGTGACTATCTTTCTTCTAGCACAAATTCCTTTAATGAAGGAGTCCCAAGACCTAGGGAGACCATTCAAGGTGGTCATCACAATTTCTGCATTCTCTACTTCTTCATCCACTACTTCAGGTTGTTCTTTGATTTGAGAGACCCTTGTAAAGTAATAATGTATGGTCTTTTCATTTTGGATCTTCACATTCTTCAATTGATTTCTCAAAGTCATATTCTGATTTATGTTCTTCCCTTCAAATAACTTGGTCAGCCATCAAACATCTCTTTAGGTGTATTTAGGGAGGGCACATGTGGTATGAGCTGATCCTTGATTGAATCAGCAATAATCCTCTTGGCCTTGATCAAGTTATTCTTGTGTAAGGCCTTAGCCTCATATCCCTCTGGAACTAGAACCTCTCCATTGATGTAGGAGTCCAATTCATTTTCTTCAAGAACTAGTGGGATCCTATACTTCCATGCTCGAAAGTTATCAGCTCCCTCAAGCTTTTCATCAAGCTTGGTGTGATGAGACATCTTAACTGAGAACCTCAAATGGAAATACAAAATATTTAGATATTACCAATTTGAGAAGCTAAAACTGGATCTGGAGCTGGTCTTCTGCAGTGCTGGTTTTCTAGTTCCATGGAAAATTAGGGTTTGACTTTCTCGGAGTTCTACCTAACCAAAAACCTTGATTTTTGTCTCTAAACTTTGATTTTGATGAGGATATCAATCCTATGCTGGGATCACTCAAAAATGCCTCTTCTGTGATAAGCCCTAATTTCCCAATGTAGTGACAGGTCAAAAACTAAAAATGCTCATAATCAGATTCTGCTTCGATAGAAATATGCGCCCTTCAATGTAGAGTCAGCCTATCCTCCTTTTGTTGATGATTTGTTGAGAGAGACCCAAAAAGTAGGAATCCCTAGCTTCAGCAGCGGCACAATGTCTTCTTCTCAGGCTAGCTCTGATACCATGTTAGATTTTTATCATTTAAGCAAGTTGATATTAGGATCTTATCTGAGAATGATAACATGCACAACAATCAATCACAAGAGACAATAGACACAGATATTTTCCTCAGGGAAACCATAAAGGAGAAAACCCCACAACTTCCTTAGAGATAGAATAAGAACCAATGGAAACAGTAAAACCCAAAGACAAAAAAGATGTTCTCCACTAGTTGTTCTCTCTCTCTTATCCCGACTCCTTCTCTGTCACTCGCACACTACAACTGAGTGTGAGTGTGTGTGTTAAATAGAGAGGCTCGCTCTCTATTTATACTAGTTTCCAACTTGACAATAACTTACTAGGGCCGACTTCTCTAGGAGAGTCTAACAATCCTAGTGCCCCACAACTGTGGGGACATTTCTCCTTAGTCAACAAGGAGGGTTACCCTCTATGACTTTACATGACTTGATTACATTAATGATTCTCCCGATAGGAACATCGGAGGCCAATGAAATGCAATATATAAAATATACAAGTGAATACATTCCGAAGTTAAAAATGCATCAACAATGCCTGGCCATTTACTAATGAATTTGTGGAATGCTTTGGGAACTAAGAAAAATGACATGGAGTAGGGTGGGAATGCTTCTGGGTCTGACTCAATCAATCAGGGAAACATGTTTGCTTAGTCGATGTCAAACCATACCTTTGAGTTAGAATTATTGAGAAAGGTATTAACAATTCTCATAATGTCAACTTTATTCATATCATGGTACCATTCTTCAAAATCAAACTTGTTGAAGACAATGTTGGTAGGTTCCCGTGTAACTTTCCATGTTGCATAACACTAGGAAATATAATGCGGTAATTTGATTCACAATAATGTTTGAACATGGGTGGATTCCACTTCCACATACCTAGGGAAATAAGAAAATACCCAAAAATAAAGTAACTCCTATTTTTTTTTGCATCTATTCATTCTTGGAAAAGTTCATCCATTAGAAATTTGAACCAGTTGAGTTGGATTCCTTTAACACGGATCTCTACAACTAATAGTTTACCCAATGTGCACTCTTCCTTTGTGTACTTTATCATTACTTTACTAATAATAATTTGACACACCATCTTGGTTGGAGGGTTACTGATGTTGGTGATGATGGCACATTTCCTGCCTCTCTTGGTACCATACTTTCATAGAGTTTTATCTTTGCAAGTTTTTGATCTCTTATGGCTTCCCTTGACTCCCGTGGTAGTGTATTTTCCTTCCATGGAAAGCTCTATGATCTTGTAGATTTCACCCAATATGTGAATAGGATACTGCCTGTCCAACCATAGAGAATACCCTTGCATACGACTTATCATGAAGTTTATGCAAATTTGAACCTTTGGTGTTGTACCAAAGACTAGAAATTATTTTAGGTGAAGTAGGGTTGAGTCTCTTAGAGACACAAAATTGAGCTTCCAATCTTATTAGAATTGTCCATTTTCTAATGGAAATAAAATCATGTAGTCCTTCAGATGCATATTAGGATACAAATCCCTGCCTGCAAAATTATTCTCTGCAAGTCTACTTGCTTGAATTTTCTATTTAGGCCACCTACAACATGAATCCATAGGTCCATAGGGTTTGGTTTTGCTAATTATTTTTGTTTTTCTTGAGATTTGGTTGTTTTAGCTCACGTTGTGGCTACCTTCCCCATGTTAGGTGCTTGAAATTGATATACAAACTATATCATGGGATTATTGCTTCTTGAGAGTGCCAGTTTGAATTTTTTTTACAATGTGCAATACACCAAAAATGGCATTCCTTTAATAGAGATGTTTTGTAGAAATGAAACATTAATGAAGAAATGTAGTGGAGTGGTGTTATAAATGAAACCCATAGATGATTGTTGCATTCACATGAGCAAGCTTCTATTGAAAGGATTCAACCACTAATACTCATAAATGATATTGGGACAACTGTACTTCTTTTTCAAAGTATTTAGAATAACCGAGTGGATGGTGGGGCCATCTTCAACCATAATGGTGATGAATAACTTGTGACTAAAATAAATTGTGGAAACCAACTAAATACTAAAAAAGAAACATCACTAAACTGCAATAGAAAGATATAAATCCTAACTCCTAACTCTCTCGCTCCTCAAAGAAGGAGCGATCTCTTGCAAATTTACTGATAAGAAACATAGGGATTCAATCACACACTATTCACCCATCCCAAATGAAAATATCATTGAGTTGCATAAGTTTCACAACACTTGAATCTCTGATTTCCACAACAATTAAGGGTACTAGTTAGCATTTGTAACTCACTTGGGTGTTTCATAAACTTGTTGTCATACAATAACACTTTAAGGCCTTTGGAAAATTGTTTGTTCTTGATGTGGTGATTGTGCCATGAATTGTTTCACCCTTTTTCTACTATTGCATGATATTCTACCATAAAATAAGTGGATCTCAAGAATTTTCTCTCCATAGTCCCAGGGCTTCTCTACCTTTGTATTTGATCACATGCTCATCTCCTCACAAAACTAGGAAAGATGGAGACACTCTGCATTCACCTGAACATTTTCTCCTAACACTTGGATATGATGCTACCTCACATGGTTTGATGTTCAATCCTACAATATATTAGTTGCTTGGGTGTTCCTCACATGGTTCAAATTCTCAAGCACTTTTTCTCTCTCATTAGTTGATTTCAGTTGCTCTATATGGGTTCAGTTTTCATATTGCAGTTGTCTATATTTCTGATTCAGTTGATCATTTTCTTATACTTCCAAAGGGGAAAATTCATCCATACATAATGTTTTAGTTTGTATTGATAGGTTCACATGCATAGTCTCTGGATGCTGCTTCACAAAAGAACCAAGATACTGCATAGTGTTGCAAATTGCAACAAATTTTTTCACAAAGTTGTTATTCAAAACTTGTTTTTCTGATTCACTGCTTATCTTGAGGGGGGGGGTTTACCATGAGGTTTTCCCCTATTTCCTTGGTTTATTAAGCAACATTTATTAATTCTTTTATATTTGTATATGGGAGACTTTTTTCCTTGTATCCAGGGCCCGCAATTGTCCAAGTTATGATTCAGGGGAGGTGTTAGGATTTATAATACTCCCTTGTAAAAAATGGTCTATTATATTATATTTTCCTAACTTAGGAGTCATTTATTTTTTATTGGGTCCACTAGTACCATTGGGTCCACTTGTCATAATGGGGCCACATGTACTAGTCACTAGAGTGTGGGGAACACAAATAGAGGATAACTGCAACTGACTGCACCTTCATGCCAGAACCAACCTCCTTCAGTTGTTGGAAGTCAGTGACTATTCAAGCTTAGTTATGCTTTAGTTAAATTTAGTTAGATATCATCTAGGTCAGCTAGCACCAGTCTTGCATGGCTACATGTGGTAAGGCACATATTCTCACCTACTTCTCACCTACCACATCAGTTAGACTAGTTTAACTTATTATAACTGATTGAGAGACTGGATTAGACAACTAGAGCTTAGCTAGTTAGCTCTGATAGTGATTTAGACACTTCTAGTTAGCCATGCAATTATATTGAGTTGGTGATTCAAATCCTATCCACATGATTCGAATTCTCCTTTATGTAACACTGTTGTATACTATTAGGATTAATGAATTTTATACTGTAATTATACTTAGCAATACTTGATTGTTTCCTTTGAGATTTGTTTTGTTCAATTTGTATTATTCATTCATTTGACACTGGATATAATTAAAATATAATGGCACTCATTTCTTGAAGATCAATGACACATTAATTCTAATAAACTAGGCATTCCATTATTTAAACTTTGTTAGGGTCCACTTTGACACCTTCATGAGATACAATATGGCCCAAAATTATATTCCACTTCTTGAACCCCAAAGGCACACTTATAAGGCTTGGAATATAATTGTTGGTCCTCTAATATTTTTAATACCATATCAACATTTTGTACATGCTCTTCCCAATATTTTTTATGGGTTAGTATATCATCAAAATATACTCACATAAATTTCTTAAGAAAGTTTTTAAAAATGGAATTCATCAAGCTCTGAAATATAGAGGGTACATTGGTAAGAACAAAGAGGATCAACAAAAATTCATAATGAACTTCATTTTTTTGAAAGGATGGTTTTGGAGTGTCTTCTTTTCTCGGTTTGATTTGATTATATCTCAAATGGAGATCCAACTTGGTAAAGAAATCACTTCTTGTAATTCATCTAATAGTTCACCAATGACATGAATAGGAAACTTATCTTTAATGGTCATCCTATTGAGCTTGCTCTCTAGATTCTGGACACATACACCGTGAGCCTTCGTTTTTATGAACCAAAACCATTAATGCATAGAACACACTTTAGATAGGTTGAATGATAGCATAATCTATAATTTCTTGCACCATTTTCTCAATATCACTCTTTTGTTCATATGGGTACATGTAAGGTCTGATGTTATGCAGTACACTTCTTGGTTATAAGTGGATCAAATGGTGATGATATTGACAATTCAGAATACCTTTAGGAACCTCTCCAAATAACTTTGAGTGATTTTCAATAACTCTTTGGAGAAGCACTATAATAGAGGGTATAGATGCTTGAACATCTAGTGAGCATAATTGCAAAATTACAACATGTCCCTTTTTTATAAATAAAAAAGAATTGTTATAGCTTATCACTTTAGAGAGTTTCCTCGGAATACCTCTAAATCCATTTTTATTACCTTTTGACGAAAATATCATGAAAACTTCTTGAAAATTAAGAGTCACTATTCCCAATGATTGTAATAGTTGGAACCCTGATACAACATCATCACCAACAATTTGCATTGCAGTAACTGGTATTTCCTATAGATACCCCCCCATAGAAATCTTAATGCCATGGTACTTACTTAAACAATTTATGGTACCTCCATCTACAATCATTACTTGAAACACTAATGTTGAATATAGAAAACACTTGAAAAGTTTCATTAATTTGCAATTAATGAAGTTATGGGTATTACCAAAATAAAACATCACTATTACTTTTTATTATTATTTTGGATATATAATTATGTATTGAGAGTTTGAGGATTTCTAATTCCATCCAATGCATGGGAATAAATTATTGGAGTAGTATCTTCTAGTTTTTCCTCTTGAGATTGTTCTTGTTTTGGATCTTTTTTCTCTTCATAGCCATGTAAAGTAATTTATTTCATTGAAATTGTGCATCTTACTCTACTTGATGTCACACTTGAAACATAGTCATGTTTCTCTTCTTTTCTCCATTTGCTAAGGAATCAACCTTATAGGTTGAATGAGGTTGGAGGGAAGGGGTGGGTTTTGTTTCTATAGGTGTTAATAGAAACCCTTCTAGTAGCCATATTTTTAATTTCAATTTTCCTTTCCAAACTAAAATAAATCTACAATTATCTAGGTCCAAAGAGGCATACCTCATGATGAATTATCAGCTTTAAAGTTCCCAAACAAATGATACTCTGGAATGTTCTTCACCCTTAGACTCAAATTTTGATACTATTTAATGTTCTTTGTAACTGGAAGGCTTGTTCTCTAAGTATGATATAATTTTATCCCGAGGTGAATAAGACTCCACGATATTGTTCTCCTTATCCTCTTCTATAGGATTTTACTTTTGTGTAAGTTGGCCACTTATATCATTCACAAGTTATTCCCTCGTGTTTTCAAGGTTCTTTTAGATATCACCTATGGTTGAATGGAATTCAACTTGGATATCTCATTTGAATGTTTGGAATTCATCCTTATTTACCATATTCATGATGTCCACTTTTATTACCATTTGAGTTTCATTTTTTTCTACTCTTTCCAGTTATCTTAGACACCCCAAATTCCACATTCTCATGCTCATTTCATGTCATGGATGAGCCTTCAAGAAGTTAGTGGGAGCAGAATTTTTTCTTTGCTATTTCCAATCAATCCCACTAATATTTAATCAAATTCTTCTCTATTTATTATTCTTTATCACCCTATTTGAATTATCCAAAACAAATATTCTAATTGAAATTTATGGAAGTTTAAAGTTAGCATACCTTTAAAAACCTTAGTTTATAGGTCAGTCCTTATAAGTTTGAAAGTTTGGCATGTAATATCACGATATGCATTTTCTCTAATTTCATAGGTTTAATCAAATTTTCATGTGCCAAGAGAAAGTTATGGTGACTTTCTAAAAACTTGTTTTGTGTCCATTTCACAAGATATAACTTGTATGACCTTCCGCGTGTCCAATATTTCCAATATGATTATGAAATTCTTATACAAAAATATTGTCTATTTTCTTTATGATGCAGCTAGTGGAATTCAATTTGAAGGTTTCAAAATTTAGATATACGATTTTACCCATAACACTCTTTTGAGACTAGTTTTTGGACTAGTAAAAACCCCTAACTTCCACGTGATGTATCTTTGAAATTATAGTGCACCAAGACATGAAATTTTTACCAGAGGTAATTTGAAATGTCCTTCAAGGATCACAAGACATTCACTGTCTGAAATGTCTCCCAAAAAACATTATAGTCAAAATGGATCTGATAACAAATGTTATGCACCAAAGCCAAAAAATAACATAAAAAGAGAATAAACATGTTAAATTCTTATTCATAACAGAATCTACTATCTAAGAAAATCCTCTCAATACAAGAATTTGACAATGTTCGATAAAAACAATGAAAAGAGGCAAAATTGAAAAATACAAATGGTGCTAATAATTGAAGTTTCTATTACAGTCCAACATGTAGACATGTATGGAACACCATTATATTACAATAGTATACAATTATTATCCTTTGTAGGCATTCAAATGGAATACATGTGGCCGGATTACATTGGACCTCAAAACCCCTTAGGTTGAACATGTTGGAACATAAACCCACTCATAACTTAGGATAAAATAATTAATCATTATTTGATTAATTATTCACCCACTAACTTAATTAGTTGGCATCCACTTGCACCTTTAAGTCAATACATGCCATCTATATCCTAGGAATAATTTATTTCTAATTCTGGGTTGATCTTGACCACCTTTTGACCATCTAGAATTAGTATACAACACTTTACAACAAATTCTTCTTTATTCTACTTTTTCTGCTTTTTTGTGGATAAGGTAAAGCTAGTAGAACTAGGAAACTGGGTGCTTTTGTTTCCAACCCATCCTTCATGAATTTTCATCCATTTTCTAGTATTATCATGTTTTTTCCATCTCCTTGACAACTCACTTATGCTTTTTCCAATTCGTGAGGTCCTTGATAGGTTTGGGAAGTTCTTTAGCCACCTATGGGGGTTTGCTATATTTTGGTAAGTCAGCCTTTTTTTAGCATTATGATTTGTCTCCATACAACTTGATTTTCCTATGAGGGATGTACTATTTATGTACACTATTAAATGGAAGGATACACACCAATATTAATCTCTTCATTCATGTGATTCAGTCTCTTTTCTTCTCTCTATTTTTCCTGTGTATGCTTGTGATAATTCTTAGTAGCAAGACCTATTTCCTATGCTTCTTCTTAACATCATTGCTCATAGAATTGATCTATTATTTATATATGGTATTAGAGATATAGGGAGAAAAACCTTTCCATATTCTACATGGTAATCAGAGCAGCAAGGTTGATCAAGTTCTACAGAGTTGAGGAGCACATCTAGTCTCCTATCCCTCTCTGAAGAAGAGCTTTTCTAGCTTACAAGATTTTCTCCTAGTTTGTTGTGCAGGTTGCAGAGACTATCTTCTAGAGAATATCAACAACTTATATATGGATTCAAAAGTTCCTCTATTATCTCCTTTCAACTATGCTGATTGGAAGCCAAAGATGAGCACATACTTGAAGAGGTGATGTCTCTTTGATGTCTCCATTGGTGCATTGAGCGAACCTAAGTCTTATGAAGAGAATATTGATTGGGTAAATAATTATGATAGAGATTATGGAATTATGTGTTTGGGAATGTCTCCAAATATACATCATCTCATAGATTCTGTTGAGTATCCATTTGATCTTTGGAAGAATTTGGACAAAGCTTTTGGTTTGTAGGAAATAGAAGATGAAGCATGGAGTGAACCCAGCATCTCCTATTTTTCTCTCTCTAAAGATTTTTTGGCCTCTACATTCTCTGATGAAGTTTATCATGATGAAGAAGTTTCTCACACATTTCATTTTTCTGCTACTCTCCCTAATTCAAATGCTTCCTCCTTCAATGAAGAAGCAAATATTGAAGAGCCATCTTTTTCTGTGTCTCTTGAAGTTGATTTTCTTCTTGTGATACTAATGATGAAAAAGAAGTAACATATGGAGCTTCTATTTATATTGATGATGATCCTATCACCCATTCATTTTTCTCTAAATCTCCTATCTTATACTTTGAGATCTATGTGCCATATCCTTCACACCTTGTGCATACCTCTCTCATTGATGGTGCGCAACCCAGTGATTTCTAGGATGTTTGCTTAGCCAAATCAACCATTATTTATGTCATACCACTTACCTTACTTGATATCATGTGCTTCAACATATTTTCCTTTGTTCTTGGCATCAATACTCAGAACCTCCTTGAATATTGTGAACATCTCATTCTTTCCTCCTTTCATACAGAGGCCCTCATTACCAGTGTATTCCCATGAGTCTACTGATATGCTTATATGTGATCCTTTCGATTCTAATTTAGAAGAATATTTTGAGGTTGATGCACATATCATACCACCATACATACCATCTACCATACCTCTGAATAATCCCAAGACTATACAATGTTGATGTATTTGTAACTTTGGAATGTATTCACTTGTGTATTGTACCCTGACGTTTATTCCGGGAAGTGTCTGTAATGTACTTGAGTCATGTCATGCCCCAATGTTCCTATCAGGAGATTAAGTAATGTAAACAAGTCATGTCAAGTCATTGTGGGTAACCCTCCTATTGATCAAGCGTTAAAGTCCCCGTAGTTGTGGGGCCCTAGGGTTATTAGACTCTCCTAGAGAAGTCGACCTTAGTGAGTTATTGTCAAGTCAGGAATTAGTATAAATAGAGAGTGAGCCTCTCTATTTACCATACATTCACTCACACTTAGTTTTAGTGCATAAATGGGAGAGAAGAAGTTGTTGGGACAAGATAGAGAGAGACTACTACTGTCGCGAGATCATCTTCCTATTTTTAAGGTTTTGCTTTTGGTGTTGATTCTATCTCTGAGGAAGTTGAGGGGTTTTCTACTTTATGGTTTCCCCGAGGAAAAACTTTGTGTTCATTGTCTCTTATGTTTGATTGTTGTGCTTGTTATTCTCTCAGTTAAATATCCTAAGATAATGCTCGCTTAAATGATAAAAATCTAACATGGTATCATAGCTAACCTGAGAAGAAGACATTGTTCAGTTGCGGAAACTAGGGCTTCCTAATTTTTGGATCTCTCTCCATAGATTTTCAGTAAATGAAGGCTGGATTGACTCTCCTCTCTAGGGTGCATATTTATGTCAAAGCAGAATCTGATTTTGAGCATTTTTAGTTTTTGACCCGACACTGCTACTGGAAATTAGGGCTTCCCACAGAAGTGGAATTTTTTAGTGAGCCCAAGCATGGATTGATCTCTTCCCCAAAATCAAAGTTTAGAGATCAATATCAAATTTTTGGTTGGACAGAACTCTGGGAAAGTCAAACCCTAATCTGCTCCTGAACCAGCCCTGTAGAAATTCAGCTCCAGATCCAGATCCTACATCTTAACCTGGTAAGATATAAATCTTTGGTATTTCCATTTGAGGTTCCCAATTAAGATGTCTCATCATACCAATATTGATGAAAATCTTGAGGGAGATGATAACTTCCAATCCTGGAAGTATAGGATCTCCCTGGACCTGGAAGAAAATGAGTTGGACTCCTACATCAATGAGGAGGTTCCAGTTTTAGAGGGAGATGAGGCTAAGGCCTTAAACAAGAATAAATTGGTCAAGGTTAAGAGAATTATTGTTGATTCAATTAAGGATCACCTCATACCACAGGTGTCCTCCCTAAAGACACCTAAAGCTATGTTTGATTCCCTGACCGAACTATTTGAAGGAAAGAACATAAACCAGAAGATGACTCTGAGAAACCAATTGAAGAATGTAAATATCCAAAATGCAGAAGACTATCCAGTCTTACTTTACAAGGGTCTCTCATATCAAGGAACAACTGGAAGTGGCATATAAAGAAGTAGAGAATGTAGAAATTGTGATGACCACTTCGAATGGTCTCCCTAGGGCTTGGGACTCTTTCATTCAAGGGATCTGTGCCAGAAAGAATCTTGTCAAGTTTAGCAGACTATGGGAGGAATGCTCACAAGAAGAATCTTGAATATTAGCACGAGAAGAAAAGATGGGAAGTGAAGATCAAGTTCTCACAGTACAATCCAAGAAAACCAGAACAAGCCATCACAGAGGTAAGCACTCTCACTAGAAGCGTAACTTTAGAAAGTCTAAAGATATATCTAAGTTCATTTGCTATACATGTGATGAAAGAGGATACTTTGAAAGAGATTGTCCTAGAAACAAAGATAGATCTCTCAAGAAGAAGGGAAACAAGAAAATACATCGTGCTCATGCTACAGAAGATGATGAGCCTTCCAAGAAGAAAATCAAACAAGACAGTGATGATTCTTCAAGTGATGAAGAATATGTTTTGATTTCTTCTCTCACGGGAAACATCACACATGGAAGCAATGATTGGCTTATAGATAGTGGGGCTTCCAAACATATGACAGGATTCAAAGAATCCTTTGTGAAACTATCAAAACATGAATCACCCCAGAAGGTAAAACTTGGAGATGACTACCAGTATCCAATAAAAGGTAGTGGGGAATCCTCCTATAAGCTAGATTCTGGAAATTATATAAAGATGAAGGATGTATTGTTTGTACTAGGACTAAAGAAGAATCTCCTCTCCATATCTATATTAGATGCAAAAGGAATGAGGGTTGCATTTGTAGATGGACAAGTTCTCATGTGGCCAAAGGGAAAGACTATTGATGATGAAGTAGTGATTGGGGAACAAGAAGGAGGTCTATACAAATTGAAGGGCCAACCAGAACAAGATTTGGCCCATGAATTAGTAGAGCCAAATGAACTTTGGCATAGAAGGCTTGCACATGTTCACTACAGGGCACTACCACTTGCAAGCAAAGCTCTTGAAGGACTTCCAGAAATTCAGAGAAAACATGATGGTGTTTGCAAAGGATGTGCAAAGGGAAAGAACACAAAGAAGAAATTTCCAAGTAGCGAGAGCAAAGCAAAAGGAGTCTTGGAAATCATTCACTCCGATGTATGCGGTCCGATGTCATCTAGTTCATTAAGTGGGTATGTATACTATGTTTCTTTTATTGATGATTTTCTAGGAAGACATGGATATACTTCTTAAAGAACAAAGATGAAGTATTCAACAAGTTCAAGGAATTCAAATCCTTGATCGAGAACCACACAGAAAAGAAGATCAAGACCTTTCTATCAGATAATGGAGGAGAATTCACATCAAATGAATTCAAAGAATTATGCGAATATTCAGGGATTAAGAGGGAATTAACCACTCCATATAATCCACAATAGAATGGGGTTGCAGAAAGGAAGAATAGAATGATCATGGAAGCTGCAAGGCTCATGCTTCATGATCAAGATCTTCCCATGCATCTATGGGCAGAAGCTTCCAGAACTACGATGTATGTACAGAACCGTACTCCACACAGAGTACTCAAGAACAAGACACCTGAAGAAGTATTTTCCGGTAAGAAACCAGAAGTCAGCCATCTCAGAATATTTGGTTGTCCAGTTTACATACATATTCTGAAAGAAAAGAGGACAAAGTTAGATCCTTTAGGAAGGAAGGGTATATTTGTGGGATACTCTGAAAGCTCGAGGGCTTACAGAATAAACTTCCCAGGATTCAAGAAGATAGACATCAACAGGGATGTAACATTTGATGAAGACTTGGCTTACAATAAATCTAGAAAGAGACCTGCTGAAGAAACTAAAGAAATGGAAGTATGTAGAATTCATGACACAACCATGAACGAATAAATTCAAGAAGAAGATAGAGAATTAGAAGAACCTCAAGGATCTGTAAATCCACCTCAGGAGAAGAATCCTCACAAGAGGAAACCTGCTTGGGAATGAGAAGCTATCCAAGGTGCAGAAAGATATGGGGCTCCAGAATAAAATCACAGAGAAAGGAAAAGAACCAGGTCATGCTGCGGTTATGTAGCCTTATTATGTGACTTCATCGATAAAGAACCTTCCAACTATGAAGAAGCGGCAGGAAGAAAAGAATGAAAGGATGCTATGATCAAAGAGTACCAATCGATCATGAAGAATGATGTTTGGGATGTTATTCCAAGACCAGAAGGGAAGTCTGTTGTAACTTCCAAATGGATATACAAGATCAAGCATGCTGCAGATGGAAGCATAGAAAAATATAAAGAAAGATTTGTGGCTCGTGGCTTCTCCTAGAAAGAAGGAATAGATTATGAAGAAATTTTTGCACCTGTAGCCAGATACACTTCCATCAGATCAGTACTTGCTCTAGCTGCAGTAATGAAATGGAAGATACACTAGATGGATGTCAAGACTATTTTACTGAATGGTGTAGTGGAAGAGGAAGTGTACGTGGAGCAGCCACTCAGTTTTGAGACACACGACAGGAAGACTAATGTGTGTAAACTAAAGAAATCCCTGTACGGTTTGAAATAGGCACGTAGGACATGGTACAATAGAATTGATAGCTTCCTATCCAGTTTGGGATTTACCAAGATTAAAGCAGATCCCAACCTTTACTATAAGGTTGAAGATGGTCACCCAGTGATACTCCTACTATATGTAGATTATTTGTTTGTAACAGGTATGGATGGGTTGATTGCTGATACAAAGATTGCCAAGTTCAAAATGAAGGACTTGGGTATGATGCACTATTTTCTAGGCATGGAGGTGTGGCAGAATGCAGATGGAATTTCCTTGGGATAAGGGAAGTATGCGATAGAGATCCCAAAGAGGTTTGGGATGATGGATTGCAAAGCCATGACCACACCTATGGCATCAAACTTGAAGCTATTGAGTGATGCTTCATCAGAAGCGATTGATGCCATGATGTATCGTTAGATGATTGGGTCCTTGATGTACCTGATGAATACGAGACCAGATATTTGCTTTGCTATGAACACCTTGAGCTAGTTCCTGACAGATCCGAGACATGTTCACTTGATTGCTGCAAAGCATATTATGAGGTACCTGAAGGGTATAGTTGATTATGGGCTCAAGTATGAGGTGAATCAGAAGATTAAACTAGAAGGTTATGTTGATTTAGATTGGGCAGGCAGTTCCATTGATAGAAAGAGCACTTCAGGATGTTGCTTCAGTATGGGATCAGGTGTGATCTCCTGGTTTAGCAGGAAGCAATCCCGTGTGGCACTAAGTACAACCGAAGTAGAGTATGTTACAGAATTTTTGGCTAGTTGCGAGGTAGTATGGATGAGGAAGCTATTGTATGATTTATTTGATCTCCAGTTGGATGCTACTTGTATATATTGTGACAACCAAAGTTTTGTGAAGTTGTCTGAGAACCTGGTGTTCCGTGACAAGTCGAAGCAAATCGAGATCAAATATCACTATATCAGGAATATGGTGCAGAGAGGAGCAGTGAAGCTCCACTATGTTGCGATGGACGAACATATAGCTGATGTGTTGACTAAGTCATTGGCCAAAGTGAAGTTTGAATACTTCAGGGACAAACTTGGTGTTCTCCAGATCGAGGTTCCCTCCAAGGGCAAGTGATGAGTCCGTGAGCCATTCTGACATGGTGAGAGGATTGGTTCCTTGCATGGTCAGATTTAAGGGGTGATCCATTCTATCATGGTGAGAAGATTGGTTCCTTCCATGGCAGATGTGAGTGCTAAGCCATTCTGAGGTGACTATGGGATGTGTTCCCACATGATCAGATATAAGCGCTGAATTCCATTCTCTAGGAGAATTGAGGTACCTGGTCAGTTACCAGGAATAATCAGTCTAGGACTAAGAGCCATTTCAATGTGGTGTGTTCTCACATGGTCAGATGTAAGTTGAGAGCCATTCTGGCACAATGTGTTTACACATGGTCAGATGTAAGTGCGGAGCCATTCTGGCGCGATGTGTTTACACATGGTCATATGTAAGTGCAGAGCATTTTTGACAAGATGAGGTTGGATGTCGGAGTGTTGAGCCTTTCTGACATGGGTTTTGGATGTGTTCCTCCCATGGTCAGATGTGAGTGTTGGGCATACCTTTCTGACATGGTTCTTGGATGTGTTCCTCCCATGGTCAGATGTAAGTGATGGGCAGGCCTTTCTAACATGGTTCATTCCATGGTCAGATATAAGTGCTGAAGATGATAAAGACCTACATGAAGGCTAGGCCTACAACTAGCATGAAAAAGGGTTGGCTCTATAGAACTTCCTGCAACAAGAAGAATCAATAGATAGCACCAGTGATGATGACCTAGAGATGATCCAGATCCAGTGATGATTCAGATCCAGTGATGATCCAACAATGATGATCCAACAGTGATGATCCATATCTAGCAGTGATGATCCATATCCAATGGTGATGATCCAAATCGAGTGATGATCCAGATCCAGATGAAGATGACTTGAAGATGAATATGACAAGAAATCGATGATGATCCAGATGACACAGAGAAGAAGACTTGTGCTGATAAATTGTGTCAAGAGAATAATTTCCTAGTTAAGAGGGAGTGTTGATGTATTTGTAACTTCAAAATGTATTCACTTGTGTATTGTACCCCGATGTTTATTCCGGGAAGTGTCTGTAATGTACTTGAGTCATGTCATGCCATGATGTTCCTATCGGGAGATTCAATAATATAAACAAGTCATGTAAAGTCATTGTGGGTAACCCTCCTATTGATCAAGGGTTAAAGTCCCCGCAGTTGTGGGGCCCTAGGGTTATTAGACTCTCCTAGAGAAGTCATCCCTAGTGAGTTATTGTCAAGTTGGGAATTAGTATAAATAGAGAGTGAGCCTCTCTATTTATCATACATTCACTCACACTTAGTTGTAGCACATAATCAAGAGAGAATAAGTTGCTAGGACAAGAGAGAGAGAGTCTAACACTGTCGGGAGATCATCTTTTTGTTTTTGGGGCTTTGCTTTTGGTGCTGATTCTATCTCTGAGGAAGTTGCAGGGTTTTCTCCTTTATGGTTTCCCCAAGGAAAAACTTTGTGTTCATTGTCTCTTATGTTTGATTGCTGTGCTTTTTATTCTTTCAATTAAAGATCCTAAGATAATGCTAGCTTAAATGATAAAAATGTAACATACAAATCCCAAGTTCACTAGTTGATTCCTCATTGGTCTCTTATGCAGTGATATTTATCTTACATTGTTTTAAGTATTTCCTATCTTTCAGTGGCTGGTTATCCATGAACTTAGTAATATTTGTATTGATATTAAACATGTTTGGATATGTTCTAAACACTTATGGTTCAGATCTCATGTCCATCCATCATTCATATTTTTACACCTATCAGTTTTCCCTAGTTGCTCATAGTTTTCCTAGTCTAGCCCTATATCGTCATGGAGCCATTGAAGCCTTTGTCCTTGCTGTTCCATATGCTAATATTTCTAATACATTAGAGTTTTATCAGCCTCATATCAGATCTAGAAAGGTGCTACATCATATTGGAATATTGACATGTGATTCACATCACAATTTTGCAGCTATTCAAGGAATTGAGTGTGAAATCAATTGTCTTAATTTTTGTACTCTTTGGGAAGGAGTGCGCACAGATCTCTTTTCCATTTCAGATTATGTTTGCAGATCAGAGTTTGACAGTAGAAAGAAGATTTCATATAATTCTCCTACTTCATCATTTGATGAGATACAAGGAGTCTCTCCTCTTCCTTCTCGTTGGTTCTACACTCTAGCACATGATCATGGAGTTCATGATTTCTTCAGCAAATCCTTCATCTAGAAGCAGTTCATTCAGCTCATTAAAGTGAAGATGAATATATGTTGAAGACATATTATTTCAAAAAAAAAAATCCTTGTCCTTTCTTGAGGGAGGATTTTCCCCATGTGGTTTTGCCTCTTTCCTCACTTTTCTGGACATAATAATTGTTAAAGGGTGACCATAGCCTTGTTGTTGGGCCCTATATGCATCTATATTTTTTTTGATACCATCATAAAGTCAGAATTATAGGGGGGTGTTGGAATATATTAAACCCACTCATAACTTAGGATAAAATAATTAATCATTATTTGATTAATTATTCACCCACTAGCTTATTAATTAATTGGCATCCACTTGCACCTTTAATTCAATACATGCCATATATATCCTAGGAATGATTTATTTCTAATTATGGGTTGATATTGACCACATTTTATCCATATAGAATTAGTATACAACACTTTATAACAGATTCTTCTTTATTCTGCTTTTTCTGCTTTTCTGTGGATAAGGTAACGCTAGTCAAACTAGGAAATTGGGTGCTTTTGTTGCCAACCCATCCTTGATGAATTTTCCTCCAAGTTCTAGGATTAGCATGTTTTTTCCATCTCCTTGACAACTCACTCATTCTTTTTCCAATTTGTGAGGTCCTTGATAGATTTGGGAAGTGCTTTAGTCACCTATGGGGGTTTGCTATATTTTGGTAAGTTAGCCATTTTTTAGTTTTATGAGTTGTCTCCATACAACTCGATTTTCCTATCATGGATGTACTATTTTTTTTTTGTAATTTCAGGTCTAATCTATTAAGAAAGGGTAAATATGTAGAAAATTATACAATTATGTTTGTTACGAGAACACAAAAACGAGCCAATATAAGCAGTCCAAAGGTACCAAAAAATGATCCTCCCTATAGAGGGGAAAATAGATCTTGACCATCCAAAATTACTAAACAGAGTATTAAAAATCAGAAAAACAAAGACTAGACAGGTGTCAAGTACTAGAAGGCAAAAAAACTTGAAAACTGTGAATTCGAGACATCTGGAAAATCGAAACACCTGGCATCAAAGAGGCTAGTATAGGACCTTGGTGATTGGGCAGCTGTATTATGTTCCCCATTGAAGTTCATTATTATTTTCCTTCTCTTGCTTCTATTCAGATATCTTGCATTCATAGGGGGAGTCGTTGTTCATGGAGATACCTAAATCTGGAGCTGGTTGTATGACAAGAAGTGGTGAAGTTTTCTTGGTGGCTTTCCCTTTATTCCTCACAAACTGATGTTATGGAGCGGTGAGGGTGCTCTCACTAGGGGGGTGGATCAGGAGTGGGGAGAAGAGGAGGAGGCAGAGGAGGAGGAGGCGGAGGGGGTGGGGGTGTCTGAGCATGGTCGAGGAATTTGTTGATGGCTTGAATAATGAGTCTGGTGAGCAAATTTTTAAACACCCAATAATTTTCTCTGCGGGAGATAGTGCGAGTGGCTGCAGTAATGGATCCCAAGATTTCATCTTCCCAGTCATCTACTATGGATCTTAGGGCTGCTGGAATCTCACGTTCGAAATTCTTGTTACTAGAATTTGGGTAGAAGGGTGGTTCTTCAGGGTTACCAGCCCTTCCACAACCTCTCAAACCTTTGCGGGGTATTCTCCCTCCTATGGGAGGTTGTCTTCATCTCAACAACATCATATTTCTAGAGCGCACAAAATTGTAGCAGGCACTGGGGGAGCAGAACAACTTAGAGACAAGGATGATTTTTGGTGAGCAAAGCCTAAATAGGCAGAGCTTGCATTGATTTCGGTTGGCGGAATAATTGAAATGGTGATCATTAAACAGGGAAGGAGCCATATTTCCCTCATCCCAATGATCATACATGTGAGCCTTAATAGCTTTGTACCCAGCCTTCTTGGCCTTAATTACCAAGGGGTCTAGTATCGTCGGCGTTTCTGGTTGTGCTGGCATCATCGTCAGAGGTGGCTAGATTCTGATTGTTGGCGAAGGAGTCTCCATTCTCAATGTGAATTGGTAAGGTGTTGTGCACATGTGGGAGCCTATGTGCATGCTACCAGCCATCATCCGCCTGGCCGTTTGTGCCCTCTAGACTCACAGCCATATCCACATATCTGTCCACGTCCGCATCCCAATCCATTTCCATGGCCTTGTCCACACAAACCTGGGCCACTTCAATGACCAAGCCATCTTGTGCCACGTTCACTCCATCCTAAGCCACGTCCACGCTAGTCTGGGCCACGTCCATGTCCACATGCATGGCCTTGTCATCCATGTCCCTTTTGTCCTCCATGTTGTGTCTCCTATCACCCGCATCCGGGGAGGGATGTACTATTTATGCTCACTATTATTCATCATTACTCAATGGAAGGATACACACCAATATTCATCTCTTCATTCATGTGATTCAGTTTCTTTTCTTCTCTCTATTTTTCCTGTGTATGCTTGTGAAAATTCTTAGTAGCAAGATCTATTTCCTGTGCTTATTCTTAGCATCATTGCTCATAGCATTGATCTATTATTTCTACATGGTATTAGAGATACAGGGAGAAAAAAATTTCCATCTTCTATATGGTAATCAGAGCAGCAAGGTTGATCAAGTTCTACAGAGTTGAGGAGCACATCCAGTCTCCTATCCCTCTCTAAAGAAGAGCTTGTCTAGCTTACAAGATATTCTCCTAGTTTATTTTGCAGGTTGCAGAGAGTATCGCCTAGAGCATATCAACAAAATTTCTATATGGATTCAAAAGTTACTCTACTATCTCCTTTCAACTATGCTGATTGGAAGCCAAAGATGAGTGCATACTTGAAGAGGCAATGTCTCTTTGATGTCTCCATTGGTGCATTGAGAGAACCTAAGTCTTATGAAGAGAAGATTGATTGGCTAAATAATTATGATAGAGATTATGGAATTATGTGTTTGGGAATGTCTCCAAATATACATCATCTCATAGATTCTATTGAGTATCCATTTGATCTTTGGAAGAATTTGGACAAAGCTTTTGGTTTGTAGGAAATAGAAGATGAAGCATGGAGAGAACCCGGTATCTCCTCTTTTTCTCTCTCTCAAGATTTTTTGGCCTTGTTGCAATTGCAACATTTTCCCAAATTTTTTAAAATTTTGGACCCTCCTTTTAAATTTTGTCTTACTTAGATTTGTTGGGATTGCTAAACTTTGTTGTTCCTCTGCTACGAGTTTGATCTTTTTGAGGTTGGTTTAAGGTAAATTGTTGATCACTTTCAGAAGATGAATGATTATTTCTTGTCTGTTGTTGTTGTTGAATCGAACTTGAGGTTTTGGTTTCTCAATATTTTCGCCATCGAAAGTTTATTGGACAAAGAATCGGGGCCATAGTTATCTACGTAGCCGCCGTTGCGGAAGCTTACTTATGAACGTCCCGATGGATAGTTATGTTTTTGCAGTCAGTTTTTATTCTCTTTGTTTTTGTTTTAAAAGCTTTTGACTATCGGTGTGTTTGTTTCATCACCATCGGAACAATAGTTCTTTGTGTTGCCACCATTTCGGATGGAAGATTGCAAGCACTCCGAAAGAAGCCCTTATATTTTCCGACTCCGCAGGTTTCTTTAAAATGATTTTGCTCTTTTCGTTATCAGAGCAGTGTTGATGAATTGATCAGAGAATTAGTCTTTTATGTTGCGGACATGGTGGCAACATTGATCCTTTGGTCACCGATACGTAGCCTTCAAAGCTTCCTATCACCGTTATTTCTTGTTATTATAGAATCCGTTGATTGTCCATCTTCCACCGTTGCGACTACGTATTGATCTATCCTACCAACACTTTATGATTAGTCTTTCTGATCCCTGATGCCTGGATGAAAGTTGTCATTCTTTTATTTCTGCCGACGATTTTCGTTTGATTGTGGAAGCCCTTAGCCCATGCGTCGTCCGCCCATGTTAGAAAGTGTGATATCTGCCAAAAGTGTGGGGGAAGACAAGCCAAAATAGGAGGACCATTGAATCTTGTGATGATAATGGAACCATTTGAGCAATGGGGGATTGATATTATTGGAGATATCAAACCAAACTCTTCCTTACAGCACAAATATATCTTGACGGCAACTGACTATTTCACTAGATGGGTCGAGGCTATTCCGTTACGTAAATTCAATGAATATGCGGTCATGGATTTCTTGCAAGATCATATTATGACCAGGTTTGGGGTTCCAATTTCCTTGGTTTTCGATAATGCTACTTATTTTTCTTCCATTAGATTAACTGCATTTGCTCATGAAAAGGGAATTAAGTTGCGTTATTCTGCCAACTATTACCCACAAGGGAATGGTTTGGCAGAATCTACAAATAAGAATTTGATTAGGATCTTAAAAAGGACTGTGATAGAAAACCAGAGAAGTTGGCATTTAGCATTACCGAATGCTCTTTGGGCTGATAGGGTCACACCCAAGAATTCCTTAGGTGTGTCACCGTATACTTTTCTTTATGGAGAAGAGGTTATACTTCCTCCTAACATTATGCTACCATCTTCCATAATAGCTCAAGAGTCTAGAGGCACAAATAATGAAATCCTGTAACTTAGAATCTATAATCTGTTGAAGGTGAAAGAGTTTAGATCTAGTTCCAAAGAACGTTTTAAGCAACATCAAGAAGTAGTGAAAAGGTGGTTTAATAAGCACAAAGTTGGAACAAAGGAATTTGAAGTGGGAGACCTGGTTCTTAAGTGGGATCACCCGCATGATGAAAAGGGGAAGCACATGAAGTTTCAACATTTATGGGTATGCCCTTTTCAGATTGCAGTAAAACTTGGCCCCTCAACCTATAAATTGCAAAATTTAGAGGGGTGGGAAGAGAACTTACCAGTAAAGGGTTTAGTTCTCAAACCTTATTTTTCCTGATTTTTTGTTTTTTGTTTTGTACATAAATAAATTGATTTGGTTGTTTATTTTTATTTTATTTCTGTTTGATTTTTATTTTAGATTTTGATTGATTTCAATAAAAAGAGGAAAAATTTTGGTTGCATGGAGAGCATCAGAATTATGGATTAACTAAAAACCTTGATTATAATACTGTGTACTATTGTGTTATCTGAAAGAATTTCTTCTAGTTTAACAATTTTCCTGAATGGCTATGAACACATTGAAGTCCTACTTAATCCTTGTAAAATAAATTAAAGATCAAAAGGCCTGGAATACTATTTCGAGGCTCCATCCATCTCATATTTAAGAATGTCCTAGGGGGTGACAGCAAAAGACCCATGGAAAGGAAGCAAGGTAAACAGTATATTATATATAAATGATCCCATGCCAAGAATTGAAATCCAAAAGGTAGATAAGAGTCAAAAACTCCTATGGAAGCAATATGTATCAAAACAAAGTACTAAACCATATAAGTACTAAATTGCCAAAAAAAATTCTCCGTCTGTGAGCTGAAAGTTAATACATCTCTCACACAAAAGGACACTATGGATAGAGGAGCCTGAATAAAAAAAAAATCAGAAAGAAAGGCATGCAGGAGGACTCAAATGAAAGGACAAAAGTCCAAAAGCACAAAAAGTGCAAAATGGCATGGGAATGAGGAACAAATGAATATTTTTGTTTACCATATGTTACAATCCTGTGGTGTCCGAGCTGGAAGCTACCCGAAGACAGAGGTAAAAAATGAAACTCATCTTCGCAGCCTCAAAAGAGTTATCTTGACTTTGAAATCTTGGGTTCCATTTTCCTAAATTGGACCATCATCAATAATTAAAAGTACATATATTTTCCATTTGGGAAATCCAGACATCTAGATGAATTCAACATGTTGGTTTTATTGTTAAACAGTCTGTTACTTAAGGAAGAAATTGTCCAGAGATCTGGGTTCACCAAGTAGCCACCAATTGTCGCAGCTGTAATGTTTTCCCAAATTTTTAAAATTTTGGACCCTCCTTTTAAATTTTGCCTTGCTTAGATTTGTTGGGATTGCTAAACTTTGTTGTTCCTTTGCTGCGAGTTTGATCTTTTTGAGGTTGGTTTAAGGTAAATTGTTGATCACTTTCGGAAGCTGAATGATTGTTTCTTGTCTGTTGTTGCTGTTGAATCTAACTTGAGTTTTTGGTTTCTCAATATTTTTGCCATCGAAAGTTTATTGGATAGAGAATCGGGGTCGTAGTCATCTACGTAGCCATCGTTGCGGATGCTACTTATGAACGTCCTAATGGACAGTTATGTTTTTGCCGTCGGTTTTTATTCTCTTTGTTTTTGTTTTAAAATATTTTGAGTATCGGCGTGTTTGTTTCATCACCGTCGAAACAATAGTTCTTTGTGTTGCCACCATTTTGCATGGTAGATTGCAAGCAATCCGATGGAAGCCCTTATATTTGCTGACTCTGTGGGTTTCTTTAAAATGATTTTGCTCTTTTCGTTATCTGAGCAGTGTTGATGAATTGATCGAAGCATTATTCTTTTATGTTGCCGACACAGTGGAAACATTGAGCCTTTGGTCGCCAATACGTAGCCTTCAAAGCTTCCAATCGCCGTTATTTCTTGTTATTGCAAAATCCATTGATTGTCCATCTTCCATCGGTGCGGCTACGTATTGATATATCCTGCCAATGCTTTATGATTAGTCTTTTCGATCTTCGATGCCTGGATGGTAGCTGTCATTGTTTTATTCTGTTCAACGATTTTCATTTGACTGCGGAAGCCCTTAGCCCATGCGTCGTCCTCCGTTGTGGCTCCTTAGCAAACTAACCATACGATGCTATAGTCATTCTGATGTCCGATGCTATTGTCTCTAGTGTTTATTTCGTCGACGTTTTATTTGGCCGCGGATCCCATACTCTGTTCATCGCCCGTCGTTGTGGCTTCTCAATGAACTGATCATCCGATGCTTAGTTTTTTTGCTTCCGACTGTCGGTAGGGTTTTCCCGCCGTTTGTTGTGCTATTACTCTATTTTATGGGATGGCAGAGTTTTCCCATGGGTGCTGGTTGATTCGAGGTTTTTCTGAAGTGAAGAGTGCAGTTTGGGGGTTTGGTGTTTGAGAGGTGGTGGTTGCATTGTCTAGATTCATGCTTCTTTCGCAGGATTTCTAGTTAGTTCAGTTACGGTTTGGTTTTAGATGAAGAATCTATTCTGTTGGGACTGTGGTTTTAGTGGGACAACGGGCTTAGAAGTTTTCTAGACACAGCGTGTAGGATTTTCTTTGCCTTATCATTTTTCTTTTCATGCATTAATATTGTTTATAGCTCATTTTACAAAATGCATGTATTAATACAGTTTGAGTTACTTTGTCAAAAGCTAAGTGATCTAAGAACTGGTTGTTCATGACAAGGTGATGGCTGCTGCAGAGAAGATATGTCTAGAAGACTAAGTAGAAAAAATGAGGCTGCAGGGAAGGAAGAGAAAGAAAATGAAGAAACAGAGAAGAAGAAATTAAAGGTTTGAGATCTCATACAAATCAACAGTATCAAAGGCCGAGGCTTGGGGAAGATTTCGTCAGTTACCAAGCTGGTCCTTTTTATAAAAGTGCTTTTAAATCTTAGTTTGAAATGTAACGTTTGTATGAATCATGAACACTCACAAAAGACAAAATTGTGAGATTAAACGGTTGGGGTAGCCCAAAGGTCACCGAGGGGTAGTCCAAGAGTTTGGCTTGTAGTATAAGTATAGGAGAGTTAGATAGAATGAGGGACTTTTTCCCAGAGATATTTGTGAGAATATGATGTAAGAAGAACTATTTCCTTTTGCATAAAGAAATTACAAGTTTCCTATTGGAGAAAGCTTTGTGGAACTTTTCAAATGTTGTGCCATGGATTTGCTGAATGTGAACTATTTTGTTTTTAGTTTTGTGTCCATGAACTGTGAGATCGTTCTAACTCTTTGAACCTATGTTCTTGTATGAATGCTCTCTAGTTTACTCTATGAATTTTTCACTATGAGTAATGAATGTTGTTCATAAACAATTGGCTATTTGGTTGTTCAAATATCCTTAAATGTTCATGTGTTTTGAAAGAAGTATGAACTATCTGTGATTTTTCATAATGCATGTACAAAATACATTACTCATTAATGAATGATAATCTTTCTCCCTAGGGATAGGTTAGGTAGTTAGTTTTAATTTCTTGCTATGTGTGATTTAGATGCGAGAGAGTTTAAGACGAGAGGTAAGAACCTGTGCATCACATTGTGACCACTCCTCATATTCTCTATCAATCTACATTTAGTTAGGCACTTGCATATCATGCTAAAAAACTAAAAAATATTCACGGTGGACCGGGCCGCAACCGGTAAAACCTTTTATTTTTGTTACTTGACCTACTGTAGCCAGACCGTAAACCAGATAGATTCCCCATACCAAACAGTAATGGGCTAGTTGGGAACGCTTATTGGGGAGAATCCCTTGCTGTTGTCACCTGCGATTTTCTAGGCCTCAACAGTTTTTGGCACTAGAAGGAGGGCTGCCAGTGCATGGCTAGCCGAGGAAACCTGTTTTCTCGAGATTATTCCACCAGTGACAATTCAGAAAGCAGTTTGTTTCCCAATCCAATTTCTGAAGAGAGGTGGAAGGAACACTTGTATTCTATTGATAACGAAGTTTTTAATGATTTGAGAAGACATACCAGGGCTTATGTGAAGAAGATTGGAGGATTACTGATTATCCCTGATTTACCTAGAAGAGAATACAAGAAGAAAGATCATCCTATATTGGAAGACTCAGTGTTGGTTGGAGATTTGGAATAACTTGTAGAAATAGCCTTGCAAGAAGTTGTTCATCCTTTGAATCAAGTAGGCCTAGATACACCTAATGGTTCACCTTTTCATACTCCTATTCATTCACCACCTCATTCTCCACCTAGACTCATGGCAGGCGTAAACGCAAATCAGCCACCCAACCCACCAAATCCACCACCTACTTGGAAGGCTAGGTCACCTTTAAACCTAGCACCCCCTTTGCATGACTTACCTCAAGCTTTTGAGAAAATGTTTCCCAAATTTGACCCAAGTGAAAAGATTTTAGTAGATGATCACTTGCAAAGCTTTTACTTGGCCATAGAAGGACTCAGGGCTGGAGAACACGAAGATGTAGTCTGTAGACTTTTTCCACATACCCTGAAAGGAGCAACAGCTTCATGGTATTTTTCTCTACCTCCAAACTCAATCCTGGACTGGGATACTTTTGAAAGAATATTCAAAAATAAATACGCAGCCGAGAAAACTCATGCAGCACTAATGAAAGGGTTGTGCACTTTGAAGAAAGAAAGAAAAGAAAAGGTGCACAGTTTCACTCAAAGGTTTTCTGCTTATCTTAATAATTTTTCTGCAGCTGATAAGCCCTCTGATAAAGTTCTGATTGAATATTATACTTCAGCTTTAGGGCCTGAATTGGGGATGTTTTCCAAGATGAAATCAAAACCTACGTTATCAGAAACTTATGAAGAAGCTGAGAGAGTAGAAGCTGAAAGACAGAGCATAGAAGACTATCCTGAGCAGTCGAGAGAAAAAACTTTTGGTAAGAAAGCATTATCATTTACTAAGCCTAAGGAGGAACAGTCACATGACTTTGAAGGTATGCTGAAAATGATGCAGAAGCTATCTAACAGAATGATAGATCTGGAAAAAGAGAAGGAGACTCAAAAAGCATATAATCCTTACTATAAAAGGAGAGAAGACAACACTCAATCTAAGCCTCCTCCACATAGTCCTACATCAATGAACTTAACAAAGGTAGGGATGGATAACTTTTGCACCTTTCATCAACAACCTCATTCTGAAAAAAAATTCCCTCAATGGATAAATTCAACGACATTAGTTATGAATTAGCTATTGGATTCTAAACTAACAGAAGCTGATGATGAGGAGGAAAAGGGTAACAAATCCACAGAAAAAAGGGAAGAGGATACCATGGTTTTATGGGATTGTGTCTCACTTTTTGATACGGAAGAGGAAGGTGATCTAAAACAAGAGGATGTATCAGAAACAAACGTGACAACAAGGAGTCAAGGTTTAATAAAAGAGGACAGATCAGTACTCTTGAAAATTAAGAGACTCCAAAAGAATGTAAATTTTTTTTAGAAAAGCACCACAACTGATAAAATTCCTGAGTTTACCATTACCAGTCAATATCGTAAGAAAATCAACATGCATGTTAAGCCAGTTGTAGAGAAAAGTGACAATGCAAAAAAGAATCTAGAAGAACATAAGATGGAATATGATGTTGTAGAAGATATTAAAAGGGAAAAAGCAAATATTTCATTATTTGACATGTGCAGTATACCTCAGTAGAAAGAAAAATTGTTAAAAGCACTTGAAATACCTAAAGAAAAGCTTCCCACTGAAAATCAACCTGAAGAAGAAGAAGTTGGTGAAGCAAGTGCGGGAGGTAAGCCCAGATACAAAACCCCACCATTTCTATTAAATTTTGAAATTTTCAATCATAACGTGCACAACTGTTTAGTTGACTCAGGGGCATCAGTAAATGTTATGCCACTTTCAGTCAGCAAAAAGATAAATGGACAGCCTAAACCATCTACCTAGCAGGTGATTCAGTTAGAAAAAACAAATGTGAAGGTGATTGGGGAAATGGAGGATGTTTTGATTCGATTATCTTCAAATGAAAAGGTATGTCAATTCATCGATATTGTAGTGGCGGACATACCTTAAGCTTATGGACTTGTTTTGAGTCAGGACTGGTTAGCAAAGCTAAATGAATATTTTGCATCAGATTGGTCACATCTTTGGTTTCCTTATAAAGGAAGTCCCAATCAAATTAAAGTATTAAGAGAGCCCCACGTGAAGCACAATGTTACTCAGTTGGAGGGTAAGAACGAACCAGTGAATTATGTATTGGGGAATTACTTCATTGAACTAGAACCAGGAAACTACCAAGCGGAAGAAGCCAATAGTACATCAGACACACAGCCCGATCTCCTTCAATTTTCATGGGCTGATGAATTTGACTGTAAAATAGTAGACTTAGTTTCAGAGGTAGTTGTTGATTCATGTACAATAGAAGTAGATAGTTTTTGGACAATTTTCTTTGATGGATCTAAAACTTTGGAAGGATCAGGAGTTGGCTGTGTCCTGATTGATCCAAAGAAAAATAAACATTTTCTTTCATGTAGGTTAGAGTTTGAATGTACCAATAGCACAGCCGAATATGAAGCATTAGTTCAGGGACTGAGAAAAGCAATTGAATTAAAAGTAGAAAATATGAAAGTGTATGGGGATTCTGAAATAATTTTAAAGCAAATTCGAAAACAGATACATTGCATCTCACCTCATTTAAAAGCTTATCAGAGTGAAGTGTGGGATTTGCTGACAAATTTTTTTGCATTTAATATTGTATCTATTCCTAGACTTAAGAATGCAGCAGTTTACTTGTTAGCTACCTCAGCTACAAGGCTTGTACCTATAAATAACAAATGTTCTATTGAATTACTTTTCAGGCCTTCGGTTCCAGACATGATTACTAATCTATGACTTTTTGATGATGATCAACAAATCTTGGAATGTTTGATGAATGATGAAACTTTCAAAGGGGAAATTATCGATGACAAAGAACACCAAGCTGAGTTAAAATTCAATAACTGCATACCTAAAGGGGTTAGGACCTTAGAGAGGATGTTTGATTTAAACAACAAATTCAAAAGACCAGCAAATGTCAAAACTAACAGCTCGTCTTTGCAATTCGAGCTGATAAATTTGGGAACTGAAGTTAAACCCAAATATGTAAATTTGGGAAAGTGTTGCTCCCTCAGTGAAAGAAATAAGTTCATCAGTTTTTTCAAACAATACAAATATGTGTTTTCCTGGACATATGAAGAGTTGAAAACATATGACACCAAGATTATACAGCATGTCATCCCTATTAGATCGGGAGTCAAGCCTTATCAGCAACCTTTCAGGAAGATGCATCCAAAATTGGAGCCTTTAATTCAGAATGAAGTGAAAAAATTATTGGATGCCAAAATTATATTCAAAGTCAAACACTCAGAATGGGTTTCAAATTTGGTACCAGTAAGGAATAAATCTGGAGAAATTAGGCTATGTGTGGATTTCAGGAACCTAAATCGTGCTTCAGACAAAGAAAACTATCCAGTCCCACCCATGGAACAGATATTACAGATGGTTTTGGGTTCTGAGTTATTTTCGTTATTGGATGGATTCTCTGGCTACAATCAAGTGTTAGTAGCTAAAGAAGACAGACTTAAAACTACATTCATAACAAAATGGGGAACTTTTGCTTAAAGAAGGATTCCCTTTAGACTCATCAACGCTGGAGCTACTTTCCAGAGGGATTTGGATATAGATTTCCGTGGTCTAATTGGCCATAGTGTTGTAGTATATATCGACGATGTAACGATATTTTCAAAGAAGAGAGAATAACACGCATTCCATTTAAAACAAGTTTTCGAGCATTGTCGAAAATACGGCATCTCACTGAATCCAAGGAAATGTGTGTTTGCTGTTATAGAAGGAAAGCTACTAGGTCACGTGGTTTCTAAAAAAGGGATATCCATAGACCCAGAAAGGATCAAAGCTATCTAACAGATCCCCTTACCCCATAATAAAAAAAGGTATGCAATCATTTATGGGAACAATAAATTTCGTGTGAAGGTTTGTACTGGATTTCACTCAAATTGTTAAACATTTGTAGCAAATGGTGAAACAAAGTGTACAATTCAAGTGGACCGATGTAGAGAAGAATGCATTCAGTAAAATAAAGACATATATTGCTTATGCACCCTCTCTCAAAAGTCCAAATTTTGAGAAAGATTTTATTTTGTACACTTTCGCATCTGACGATTCATTAGCAGCAGTGCTTACTCAGAAGGAAGATGGGGGAGATGAGTTCCCCATATAATTTATGAGCACTGGTCTATAGGGGGCCGAATTGAATTACCCAACTATGGATAAACAAGCTTATGTAGTCTTCAAAGCTGTAAAACAATTCATGGGATACATACTTAAGAACCGGACAAAGGTAATAGCTCCACACCCAACTGTGAGGTCTCTTTTCGTGCAAAAAGAATTAGGAGAAAGAATAGGCAACTGGGTAACGACGTTACAAGAATATGACCTCGAATTCAAACCATCTTGCATAGTTAAATGGCAAGGACTGTGCAAATTAATGGCTGAAGGTAAAAACAATGAGGAAAACGATTGGGAAAATGAAGTTGAATTACATATGATGGAGGTATGTCCTCTTTTCACAGCTCCATATTCCTGGTACCGAGACCTTGTTCATTACATTCAGGAAGGATTATTGCCAAAACATTGGAATTCCAAACGACGAAGAGCATTGCGCCTTAAATCAGCTGCATATCAGGTTATTGATGGAATTTTATTCAGGAAGAATTATGATGCAGTCCTGCTTAGATGCTTAGAGAAGGAAGATGCCCGAAAGGTCATAACAAAGTTACATGACAAGCCTGCTGGAGGCCATTTTTTTGAAGATACGACAACCCACAAGATTCTCAGAACCAGATACTATTGGCTCACACTGTTCAAGGATGCTCATGCCCCTGTTAGAAAGTGTGATATCTGCTAGAGGTGTGGGGGAAGACACGCCAAAACAACAGGACCATTGAAGCCTGTGATGATAACAGAACCATTTGAGCAATGGGGGATTGATATTATTGGAGATATAAAACCAAACTCTTCCTTGCAGCACAAATATATCTTGACGGCAACTGACTATTTCACTAGATGGGTTGAGGCTATTCCGTTACGTAAAGCCAATGAAGATGCAGTCATGGATTTCTTGCAAGATCATATTATGTCCAGGTTTGGGGTTCTAATTTCCCTGGTTTTCGATAATCCTAATTATTTTTCTTCCATTAGATTAACTGCATTTGCTCATGAAAAGGGAATTAAGTTGCATTATTCTACCAACTACTACCCACAATGGAATGGTTTGGCAGAATCTATGAACAAGAATCTGATTAGGATCTTAAAAAATACCGTGATAGGAAACCAAAGAAGTTGGCATTTAGCATTACCGAATGCTCTTTGGGCTGATAGGGTCACACCCAAGAATTCCTTAGGTGTGCCACCGTATACTTTTCTTTTTGGAAAAGAGGCTATACTTCCTCCTAACATTATGCTACCATCTTCCATAATAGCTCAAGAGTCTAGAGGCACAGATAACGAAATCCTGCAGCTTAGAATCTATAATCTATTGAAGGTGAAAGAGTTTAGATCCAGCTCCAAAGAACATTTTAAGCAATAGTAGGAAGTAGTGAAAAGGTGGTTTGATAAGCACAAAGCTGGAACAAAGGAATTTGAAGTGGGAGACCTGTTTCTTAAGTGGGATCACCCGCATGATGAAAAGGGGAAGCACACGAAGTTTCAACAGTTATGGGTAGGCCCTTTTCAGATTGCAGCAAAACTTGGCCCCTCAACCTATAAATTGCAATATTTACAGGGGTGGGAAGAGAACTTACCAGTAAATGGTTTAGTTCTCAAACCTTATTTTTCCTGATTTTTTGTTTTTTGTTTTTTGTTTTGTACATAAATAAATTGATTTGGTTGTTTATTTTGATTTTATTTCTGTTTGATTTTTAGTTTAGATTTTGATTGATTTCAATAAAAAGAGACAAACTTTTGGTTGCATGGAGAGCATCAGAATTCTGGATTAACTAAAAACCTTGATTATAAGACTGTGTACTATTATGTTATCTGAAATAATTTCTTCTAGTTTAATAGTTTTCCTGAATGGCTATGAACACATTGAAGTCCTACTTAATCCTTGTAAATTAACTTAAAGATCAAAAGGTCTGGAATACTATTTCGAGGCTCCATCCATCTCATATTTAAAAATGTCCTAGGGGGTGACAACAAAAGACCCACGGAATGGAAGCAAGGTAAATAGTATATTATATATAAATGATCCCATGCCAAGAATTGAAATCCAAAAGGCAGATAAGAGTCAAAAACTCCTATGAAAGCAATATGTATCAAAACAAAGTACTAAACCATATAAGTATGAAATTGCCAAAATTTCTTCTCTGTCCATGAGCTGAAAGTTAATACATCTCTCACACAAAAGGACACTATGGATAGAGGAGCCTGAATAAAAAAAATTCAGAAAGAAAGGCATGCAGGAGGACTCAAATGAAAGGACAAAATTCCAAAAGCACAAAAAGTGCAAAATGGCATGGGAATGAGGAACAAATGAATATTTCTGTTTACCATATGTTACAATCCTATGGTGTCCGAGCTGGAAGCTACTCGAAGACAGAGGTAAAAAATGAAACTCATCTTCCTGGCCTCAAAAGAGTTATCTTGAAATTGAAATCTTGGGTTCCATTTTCCTAAATTGGACCATCATCAATGATTAAAAGTACATATATTTTCCATTTGGGAAATCCAGACATCTAGAAGAATTCAACATGTTGGTTTTATTGTTAAACAGTCTGTTACTTAAGGAAGAAATTGTCGAGAGATCTAGGTTCACCAGGTAGCCGCTAATTGTTGCAGCTGTAACGTTTTCCCAAATTTTTAAAAATTTTGGACCCTCCTTTTAAATTTTGTCTTGCTGAGATTTGTTGGGATTGCTAAACTTTGTTGTTCCTCTGCTGCGAGTTTGATCTTTTTGAGGTTGGTTTAAGGTAAATTGTTGATCACTTTCGAAAGCTGAATGATTATTTCTCGTCTGTTGTTGCCGTTGAATCGAACTTGAGGTTTTGGTTTCTCAATATTTTCGCCATCGAAAGTTTATTGGACAGAGAATTGGGGCCGTAGTCATCTACGTAGCCGTCGTTGTAGAATCTTACTTATGAATGTCCCGATGGACAGTTATCTTTTTGCCGTCAGTTTTTATTCTCTTTGTTTTTGTTTTAAAATCTTTTGACTATCGGCGTGTTTGTTTCATCACCATAAAAAAAATAGTTCTTTGTGTTGCCGCCGTTTCGGATGGCAAATTGCAAGCACTCCAACATAAGCCCTTATATTTGCCGACTTCACGGGTTTCTTTAAAATGATTTTGCTCTTTTTGTTATGTGAGCGGTGTTGATGAATTTATTGGAGCATTAGTCTTTTATCTTATGAACACGACGGCAAAATTGAGCCTTTGGTCGCCGATACGTAGCCTTCAAAGCTTCCGATCGCCATTATTTCTTGTTATTGTGGAATCTGTTGTCTGTCAATCTTCTGTCGTTGCAGCTACATATTGATCTATCCTTCTGATGTTTTATGATTAATCTTTTCAATCCTCGATTCCTGGATGACAGTTGTCATTGTTTTATTTTTTCCAACGGTTTTCATTTGATTGCGGAAGCCCTTATCCCATGCGTCGTCCGCCGTTGCGACTCCTTAGCAAACTAACCATTTGATGCTATAGTCATTTCGATGTCCAAAGCTGTTGTCTCTAGTGTTTATTTCACCGATGTTTTATTTGGCCTCGGATCCCATACTCTGTTCGTCTCCCGCCGTTGTGGCTTCTCAGTGAACTGAACATCTGATGCTTAGTGTTTTTGCTTCCGACTGTCGATAGGGTTTTCCCACTGTTTGTTGTGCTGTTACTCTATTTTATGGGATGGCGAAATTTTCCCATGGGTGCTAGCTAAGTCGAGGTTTTTCTGAAGTGAAGAGTCCAGTTTGGGGGTTTGGTGTTTGAGAGGTGGCGGTTGCATTGTCTAGATTCATGCTTCTTTCGCAGGATTTATAGTTAGTTCAGTTACGGTTTGGTTTTAGATGAAGAATCTATTCAGTTGGGACTATGGTTTTAGCGGGACAGTGGGATTAGAAGTTTTCTGGACCCAACGTGCAGGATTTTATTTGCCTTATCATTTTTCTTTTCATGCATTAATATTGTTTATAGCTCATTTTACAGAATGCATTTATTAATACAGTTTGAGTTACTTTGTCAAAAGCTAAGTGATCTAAGAACTGGTTGTTCATGACAGGGTGATGGCTGCTGCAGAGAAGATATGTCTAGAAGACTAAGTAGAAAAAATGAGGCAACAGGGAAGGAAGAGAAAGAAAATGAAGAAACAGAGATGAAGAAATTAAAGGTTTTATATCTCATACAGATCAACAACAGCAAAGGCCCAGGCTTGGGGAAGATTTCGTCAGTTACCAAGCTAGTCCTTTTTATAAAAGTGCTTTTAAATATTAGTTTGAAATGTAACGTTTGTATGAATCATGAACACTCACAAAGGACAAAATTTTGAGATTAAACAGTTGGGGGAGCCCAAAGGTCACCGAGGGGCAATCCAAGAGTTTGGCTTGTAGTATAAGTATAGGAGAGTTAGATAGAATCAGGGAATTTTTCTTAGAGAGATTTGTGAGAATCTGATGTAAGAAGAACTATTTCCTTTTGCATAAAGAAATTACAAGTTTCCTGTTGGAGAAAGCTTTGTGGAACTTTTCAAATGTTGTGCCATGGATTTGTTGAATGTGAACTATTTCATTTTCAGTTTTGTGTCCATGAACTGTGAGATCGTTATAACTCTTTGAACCTATGTTCTTGTATGAATGCTCTCTAGTTTACTCTATGAATTTTCCACTATGAGTAATGAATGTTGTTCCTAAACAATTGGCTATCTGGTTGTTCAAATATCTTTAAATGTTCATGTGTTTTGAAAGAAGTATGAGCTATCTATGATTTTTCATAATGCATGTACAAAATACATTACTCATTAATGAATGATAATCTTACTCCCTAGGGATAGGTTAGGTAGTTAGTTTTAATTTCTTACTGTGTGTGATTTAGATGCGAGAGAGTTTAAGATGAGAGGTAAGAACCTGCGAATCACTTTGTGACCACTCCTCGTATTCTCTATCAATTTCCATTTAGTTAGGCACTTGCATATCATGCTAAAAAACTAAAAAACACAAAAATATACACGGTGGACTAGGCCGCAACTGGTAAAACCTTTTATTTTTGTTACTTGACCTACGGTAGCCGGATCGTAAACCGGACGGATTCCCCATACCAAACAGTAACGGGCTAGTTGGGAACGTTTACTGGGGAGAATCCCTTGCTATTGTTGCCTGCAATTTTCTAGGCCTCAACAGCCCTCTACATTCTCTGATGAATTTTATCATGATGAAGAATTTTCTCATACATTTCATGTTGCTGCTACTCTCCTTGATTCGAATGCTTCCTCTTTCAATGAAGAAGCAAATATTGAAGAGCCATCCTTTTCTGTGTCTCTTGAAGTTGATTTTTCTTCTTGTGATACTAATGATGAAAAAGAAGTAACATATGGAGCTTCTATTTATATTGATGATGATCCTACCACCCATTCATTGTTCTCTAAATCTCCTATCTTATAATCTGAGATCTATGTGCCATATCCTTCACACCTTGTGCATACCTCTCTCATTGATGGTGTGCAACCTAGTGATTTCAAGGATGTTTGCTTAGCCAAATCAAGCATTATTTGTGTCATACCTCTTACCTTACTTGATCTCATGTGCTTCAGAATATCCTCCTTTGTTCTTGGAATCAATACTCAAAACCTCCTTGAATATTGTGAACATCTCATTCTTTCCTCCTTTCATACAAAGGCCCTCATTACCAGTGTATTCCCATGAGTCTACTGATACGCTTATATGTGATCCTTTAAATTCTGATTTAGAAGAATATTTCTAGGTTGATGCACATATCATACCACCATCCATACCATCTACCATACCTATGAATAATCCTAAGACTATACAATGTTGATGTATTTGTAACTTCGGAATGTATTCACTTGTGTATTGTACCCCGATGTTTATTCTGGGAAGTGTCTGTAATGTACTTGAGTCATGTCATGCCTCGATGTTCCTATCGGGAGATTAAATAATGTAAACAAGTCATGTAAAGTCATTGTGTGTAACCCTCCTATTGATCAAGCGTTAAAGTCCCCGTAGTTGTGGGGCCCTAGGGTTATTAGACTCTCCTAGAGAAGTCAGCCCTAGTGAGTTATTGTCAAGTCGAGAATTAGTATAAATAGAGAGTGAGCCTCTATATTTACCATACATTCACTCACACTCAGTTGTAGTGCATAACTGAGAGAGAAGAAGTTGATGGGAGAAGATAGAGAGAGACTACTGCTATCGCGAGATCATCTTATTGTTTTTGGGGTTTTGCTTTTGGTACTGATTCTATCTTTGAGGAAGTTGTGGGGTTTTCTCCTTTATGGTTTCCCCAAGGAAAAAATTTGTGTTCATTGTCTCTTATGTTTGATTGTTGTGCTTGTTATTCTCTCAGTTAAATATCCTAAGATAATGCTAGCTTAAATGATAAAAATCTAACATGGTATTAGAGCTAACCTGAGAAGAAGACACTGTGTAGCTGCGAAAACTAGGGCTTCCTACTTTTTGGATCTCTCTAAATAGATTTTCAGCAAAAGAAGGTTGGATTGACTCTCCTCTCTAGGGCACATCTTTATGTCAATACAGAATCTGATTCTAAGCATTTTCATTTTTTGACTCGACACTACTGCCAGAAATTAGGGCTTCCCACAGAGTGGAATTTTTGAGTGAGCCTAGGCCTGGATTGATCTCCTCCCAAAAATCAAAGTTTAGAGATCAAGATCAAATTTTTTGGTTGGATAGAACTCCGGGAAAGTCAAACCCTAATCTGCTCCTAAACTAGCCCTGTAGAAATTCAGCAATAGATCCAGATCCGACATCTTAACCTGGTAAGATATAAATCTTTTGTATTTGCATTTGAGGTTCTCAGTTAATATGTCTCACCATACCAAGCTTGATGAAAAGATTGAAGGAGCTGATAACTTCCAAGCCTGGAAGTATAGGATCTCTCTAGACCTAGAAGAAAATGAGTTGGACTCCTACATCAATGAGGAGGTTCCAGTTCTAGAGGGAGATGAGGCTAAGGCCTTACACAAGAATAAATTGGTCATTTCTAAGAGAATTATTGCTGATTCAATCAAGGATCACCTCATATCATAGGTGTCCTCCCTAAAGACACCTAAAGCTATGTTTGATGCCCAGACCAAACTATTTGAAGGAAAGAACATAAACCAGAAGATGACTCTGAGAAACCAATTGAAGAATGTAAAGATCCAAAATTCAAAGGCTATCCAGTCTTACTTTACAAGGGTCTCTCATATCAAGGAACAACTGGAAGTGACATATGAAGAAGTAGAGAATGCAGAAATTGTGATGACCACCTTGAATGGTCTCCCTAGGGCTTGGGACTCTTTCATTCAAGGGATCTGTGCCAGAAAGAATCTAGCCAAGTTTAGCAGACTATGGGAGGAATGCTCACAAGAAGAAGCTTGAATATTAGCATGAGAAGAAAATATGGGAAGTGAAGATCAAGCTCTCATAGTACAATCCAAGAAAACCTGGAACAAGCCATCACAGAGGTAAGCACTCTCACTAGAAGAGTAAATTTAGAAAGTCTAAAGATATGTTTAAGTTCATTTGCTATACATGTGATGAAAGAGGACACTTTGCAAGAGATTGTCCTAGAAACAAAGATAGATCTCTCAAGAAGAAGGGAAACAAGAAAAGACATCGTGCTCATGCTGCAGAAGATGATGATCCTTCCAAGAAGAGAATCCTACAAGATATTAATGATTCTTCAAGTGATCAAGAATATGTTTTGATTTTTTATCTCATGGGAAACATCACACATGGAAGAAAGGATTGGCATATTGACAATAGGGCTTCCAAAAATATGACAGGATTCAAATAATCCTTTGTGAAACTCTCAGAACATGAATCACCCCACAAGGTGAAACTTGGAGATGACTACCGGTATCCAATAAAAGATAGTGGGAAATCCTCCTATAAGCTAGATTCTGGAAAGTCTATAAAGATGAAGGATGTATTGTTTGTACCAGGACAAAAGAAGAACCTCCTCTCCATATCTGCATTAGATGCAAAAGGCATGAGGGTTGCATATGTAGATGGACAAGTTCTCATGTGGCCAAAGGGAAAGACTATTGATGACGCAGTAGTGATTGGGGAACAAGAAGGGGGTCTATACAAATTGAAGGGACAACCAGAACAAGCTTTGGCCCATGAATCAATAGAGCCAAATGAAATTTGGCATAGAAGACTTACACATGTGGACTACAGGGCACTACCACTTGCAAGCAAAGATGTTGAAGGACTTCCAGAAATTCAGACAAAACATGACAGTGTCTGCAAAGAATGTGTGAAGGGAAAGAACACAAAGAAGACATTTCCAAGTAGCGAGAGAAAAGCAAAATGAGTCTTGGAAATCATTCACTCCGATGTATGCGGTCCGATGTCATCTAGTTCATTAAGTGGGTATGTATACTATGTTTCTTTTATTGATGAGTTTCTAGGAATACATGGATATACTTCTTAAAGAATAAATATGAAGTATTCAACAAGTTCAAGGAATTCAAATCCTTGATCGAGAACCACACAGAAAACAAGATCAAGACCTTTCAATCAAATAATGGAGGAGAATTCACATCAAATGAATTCAAAGAATTATGCGAAGATTCATGGGTTAAGAGGGAGTTAACCACTCCATATAATCCACAACAGAATGGGGTTGCAGAAAGAAAGAATAGAATGATCATGGAATCTACAAGGGCCATGCTTCATGATCAAGATCTTCCCATGCATCTATGGGCAGAAGCTACCATAACTACGGTGTATGTACAGAACTATACTTCACACAGAGTACTCGAGAACAACACACTTGAAGAAGTATTTTCCAGCAAGAAACCAGAAGTCAGCCATCTCAGAATATTCGACTGTCCAGTGTACATACATATTCCGAAAGAAAAGAGGACAAAGTTAGATCCTTCGGGAAGGAAGGGTATATTTGTGGGATACTATGAAAGCTCAAAGGCTTACAGAATATACTTCCCATGATTCAAGAAGATCGACATCAGCAAGGATGTAACATTTGATGAAGACTCGGCTTACAACAAATCCAGAAAGAGACCTACTGAATAAACTGAAGAAACAGAAGTACCCAGAATTCATGACACAACCATGAATGAATAAATTCGAGAAGAAGATCGATAATTAGAAGAACCTTAAGAATCTGTAGATCCACCTCAGGAGAAGAATCCTCACAAGAGGAAACTTGCTTGGGTACGAGAAGCTATCCAAGGTGTAGAAAGATATGGGGCTCTAGAATAAAATCACAAAGAAAGGAAAAGAACTAGGTCATGCTTCGGTTATGTAGCCTTATTATGTGACTTCATAGATAAATAACCTTCCAACTATGAAGAAGCGTCAGAAAGAAAAGAATGGAAGGATGCTATGATCGAAGTGTACCAATCAATGATGAAGAATGATGTTTGGGATGTTATTCCAAGACCAGGAGGGAAGTCTGTTGTAACTTCCAAATGGATCTACAAGATCAAGCATGCTACAAATGGTAGAATAGAAAAATATAAAGCAAGATTTGTGGCTCGTGGCTTCTCCAAGAAAGAAGGAATAGATTATGAAGAAACTTTTACACCTATAGCCAGATACACTTCCATCAGATTAGTACTTGCTCTGGCTGCAGTAATGAAATGGAAGATACACCAGATGGATGTCAAGACTATTTTCTTGAATGGTGTAGTGGAAGAGGAAGTGTATGTGGAGCAGCCACTCGGTTTTGAGACACATGACAGGAAGACTAATGTGTGTAAATTGAAGAAATCCTTGTACAGTTTGAAATAGGCACATAGGACATGGTACGACAGAATTGGTAACTTCCTATCTAGTTTGGGATTTACCAAGAGTAAAGCAAATCCCAAGCTTTACTACAAGGTTGAAAATTGTAACCCAATGATACTCCTACTGTATGTAGATGATCTGTTTGTAACGGGTATGGATGGGTTGATTGCTGATACGAAGAGAAATATTGTTGCCAAGTTCAAAATGAAGGACTTGGGTACTATGCACTATTTTATAGGCATGGAGGTGTGGCAGAATGCAGATGGAATTTCCCTGGGATAAAGGGAAGCATGTGGTAGATATCCTGAAGAGATTTGGGATGATGGATTGCAAAGCCATGACCACACCTATGGCATCAAACCTGAAGCTATTGAGTGATGCTTCATCATAAGCGATTGATGCCACAATGTATCGTCAGATGATTGGGTCCTTGATGTACCTGAAGAATACAAGAATAAATATTTACTTTGCTATGAACACCTTGAGCTAGTTCCTGACAGATCTGAGACATGTTCACTTGATTGCTGCAAATCATATTCTGAGGTACCTGAAGGGTACAGTTGATTATGGGCTCAAGTATGAGGCGAATCAAAAGATTAACTTGGAAGGTTATGTTGATTCAGATTGGGTAGGCAGTGCCATTGATAGAAAGAGCACTTCAGGATGTTGCTTCAGTATGGGATCAGGTGTGATCTCCTGGTTTAGCAGGAAGCAATCCTGTGTGGCACTAAGTATAGCCAAAGCAGAGTATGTTGCATCTTGTTCGGCTACTTGCGAGGCAGTATGGATGAGGAAGCTACTGTCTGATTTATTTGATCTCCAGTTGGATGCTACTTGTATATATTGCGACAACCAAAGTTTTGTGAAGTTGTCTGAGAACCCGGTGTTACATGACAAGTCAAAGCATATCAAGATTAAATATCACTATATCAAGAATATGGTGTAGAGAGGAGCAGTGAAGCTCTAGTATGTTGCGATGGATGAACATATAGCTGATGTGTTGACTAAGCCATTGGCCAGAGTGAAGTTTGAATACTTCAGGGAGAAACTTGGTGTTCTCCAGATCGAGGTTCCCTCCAAGGGGAAGTGATGAGTCAGTGAGCCGTTCTGACATGGTGAGAGGATTGGTTCCTTCCATGGTCAGATGTAAGGCCTGAACCATTCTTTCATGGTGAGAAGATGGGTTCCTTCCATGGCAGATGTGAGTGTTGAGCCATTCTAACGTGACTGTCAGATGTGTTCCCACATGATCAGATATAAGCGTTGAATGCCATTCTCTAGTAGAATGGAGGTACCTGGTCAGTTACCAGGAATAATTAGTCTAGGACTAAGATCCATTCCTATGTGGTGTGTTCTCACATGGTCGGATGTAAGTGCAGATCCATTCTGGTGCGATGTGTTTACACATGGTCAGATGTAAGTGCAGAGCCATTCTAGCGCGATGTGTTTACACATGGTTAGATGTAAGTGCAGAGCCATTCTAGATCGATGTGTTTACACATTGTCGTATGTAAGTGCAAATACTTTTTGATAAGATGAGGTCAGATGTAAGTGCTGGGCCTTTCTGACATGGTTTTTGGATGTGTTCCTACCATGGTCAGATGTGAGTGCTGGGTGTGCCTTTCTGACATGGTTCTTGGATGTGTTCCTCCCATGGTCAGATGTAAGTGCTGGGTGGGCCTTTCTGACATGGTTCATTCCATGGTCAGATATAAGTGTTAAATATGATAAAGACATACATGAAGTCTAGACCTACAACTAGCATCAAAAAGGGTTGGCTCTGTAGAACTTCCTGCGACAAGAAGAATCAACAGATAGCACCAGTGATGATGACCCAGAGATGATCTAGATCGAGTGATGATTCAGATCTAGTGCTGATCTAGAAATGATGATCCAACAATGATGATCCAGATCCAGCAGTGATGATCCATATCGAGTGGTGATGATCCATATCGAGTGATGATACAGATCCATATAAAGATGACTAGAACTCGATGATGATCCAGATGATACAGACAAGAAGACTTGTGATGATAAATTGTGTCAAGAGAATACCTTCCTAGTTAAGAGGGAGTGTTGATGTATTTGTAACTTCAAAATGTATTCACTTGTGTATTGTACCCCAATGTTTATTCTGGGAAGTGTCTGTAATGTACTTGATTCATGTCATGCCTCGATGTTCCTATTGGGAGATTCAATAATGTAAACAAGTCATGTAAATTCATTATGTGTAACCCTCCTATTGATCAAGGGTTAAAGTCCCTACAAATGTGGAGCCCTAGGGCTATTAGACTCTCCTAGATAATTCGGCCCTGGTGAGTTATTGTCAAGTCGGGAATTAGTATAAATAGAGAGTGAGCCTCTCTATTTATCATACATTCACTCACACTCAGTTGTAACACATAAATGAGAGAGAAGAAGTTGTTGGGACAAGAGAGAGAGAGACTATTGCTATCAGCAGATCATCTTATTGTTTTTGGGGTTTTGCTTTTGGTGATGATTCTATCTCTTAGGAAGTTGCAGGGTTTTCTACTTTATGGTTTCCCCGAGGAAAAACAGTGTGTTCATTGTCTCTTATGTTTGATTGTTGTGCTTGGAAAAAATTTGTGTTCATTGTCTCTTATTTTTTATTGATATGCTTGTTATTCTCTCAGTTAAAGATCCTAAGATAATGCTAACTTAAATGATAAAAATCTAACATACAAATCCCAAGTTCACTAGTTGATTCCTCATTGGTCTCTTATGCAGTGATATTTATCTTACATGGTTTGAAGTCTTTCCTATCTTTCAGTGGCTGGTTATCCATGACCTTAGTAATATTTGTATTGATATTAAACATGTTTGGATCTGTTCTAAACACTTATGGTTCAGATCTCGTGTCCATCCATCATTCATATTTTTACACCTATCAGTATTCCCTAGTTGCTCATAGTTTTCCTAGTCTAGCCCTATATCGTCATGGAGCCATTGAAGCCTTTGTCCTTGCTGTTCCATATGCTAATAATCTGATACATCAGAGTTTTATGAGCCTCATATCAGATATGGAAAGGTGCTACATCATATTGGAATATTGACATGTGATTCACATCACAATTTTGCAGCTATTCAAGGAATTGAGTGTGAAATAAATTGTCTTAATTTTTGTACTCTTTGGGAAGGAGTATGCACAGATCTCTTTTCCATTTCATATTATGTTTGCAGATCAGAGTTTGACAGTAGAAAGAAGCATTCATATAATTCTCCTACTTCATCAGTTGATGAGATACAAGGAGTCTCTCCTCTTCCTTCTTGTTGGTTCTACACTCTAGCGCATGATCATGGAGTTCATGATTTCTTTAGCAAATCCTTCATCCAGAAGCAGTTCATTCAGCTCATTAAAGTGAAGATGAATATATGTTGAAGACATATTATTTCAAAAAAAAAATTCCTTTTCCTTTCTTGAGGGAGGATTTTCCCCATGTGGTTTTGCCTCTTTCATCACTTTTCTGGACATAATAATTGTTAAAGGGTGACCATAGCCTTGTTGTTGGGCCCTATATGCATCTATATTTTTTGTCATACCATCATAAATTCAGACTTATAGGGGGGTGTTGGAATATATTAAACCCACTCATAACTTAGGATAAAATAATTAATCATTATTTGATTAATTATTCACCCACTAGCTTATTAATTAGTTGGCATCCACTTGCACCTTTAAGTCAATACATGCCATCTATATCCTAGGAATGATTTATTTCTAAGTATGGGTTGATATTGACCACCTTTCAGCCATATAGAATTAGTATACAACACTTTATAACGGATTCTTCTTTATTCTGCTTTTTTTGCTTTTCTGTGGATAAGGTAAAGCTAGTCAAACTAGGAAACTGGGTGCTTTTGTTGCCAACCCATCCTTCATGAATTTTCCTCTAATTTCTAGGATTGGCATGTTTTTTCCATCTCCTTGAAAAATCACTCATTCTTTTTCCAATTCGTGAGGTCCTTGATAGATTTGGGAAGTGCTTTAGCCACCTGTGGGGGTTTGCTATATTTTGGTAAGTCAGCCATTTTTTAGCTTTATGAGTTGTCTCCATACAACTTGATTTTCTTATGAGGGATGTACTATTTTTTTTTGTAAGTTCAGGTCTAATCTATTAAGAAAGTGTAAATATATAGAAAATGATACAAGTCTGTGTGTTACGAGAAAACAAAAACGAGCCAATATACGCAATCCAAAGGTACCAGAAAATGATCCTCACCATAGAGGGGAAAACAAATCTTAACCATCCAAAAATACTAAACAAAGTATTAAAAATCAGACAAACTAAGACTAGACAGGTGTCAAGTACGAGAAGGCAAAAAACTTAAAAACCGTGAATTCGAGACATCTGAAAAATCAAAACACCTAGCGTCAAAGAGGCTGGTACGGGACCTTGGTGGTTGGGCAGCTCTATTATGTTCCCCATTGAAGTTCATTCTTCTTTTCCTTCTCCCAATTATGTTCGGATTTCTTTCATTCACCGAGGGAGTTGCTATTCGTGGAGCTACCTAAATCCAGAGCTGCTTGTTTGAAGGGAAGTGGTGAAGTTTTCTTGGTGGCTTTCCCTTTCTTCCTCATAAACTGACATTGTGGAGCGGTGAGGGTGCTCTGACCAGGGGGGGAGGCTGAGGAGTGGGGAGAAGAGGAGGAGGTAGAGGGGGTCGGGGTGGCTAAGCATGGTCGAGGAATTCATTGATGGCTTGAAGAATGAGTCTAGTGAGAAAAATTTTAAACACCCAATAATTTTCTCTGTAGGAGATAGTGCGAGTGGCTACAGTAATGGAGCCTAATATTTTGTCTTCCTAGTCTTCTACTATGGATCTCAGGGCTTCTGGAATCTCGGCTTCGAAATTCTTGTTACTAGCATTTGGGTAGAAGGGTAGTTCTTCAGGGTTACTAGCCCTTCCACGAGCTCTCCCGCCTCTGGGGGGTCTTCTCCCTCCTCTGGAAGGTTTTCGTCATCTCGGCGGCATCAGATTTCCAGAGCGCACGAAATTGTAGCAGGCACCGAGGGAGCAGAACAACTTGGAGACAGGGATGAGTTTTGGTGAGCAGAGCCTGAACAGGCAGAGCTTACACTAAGATTGGTTGGTGGAATAATTGAAATGATGATCATTAAACAGGGAAGGAGCCATATTTCCCTCAGCCTGATGATCATACATACGAGCCTTAATAGCTCTGTACCCATCCTGCTCGACCTTAATTACCGAGGGGCCTGGGACTGTCGGCGTTTCTGGTTGTGCTAGCATCATCATTAGAGGTGGCCGGATTCTGTTTGCCGGTAAAGGAGTCTCCATTCTCGACGTGAACCAGTAAGGTGTCATGCACATGTGTGATCCTATGTGCATGCTTCCAGCCGTCATCCGCCTAGTCATTCGTGCCCTCTAGAGTCACAGCCATATCCACATCCCTCTCCATGTTCGCGTCCCAATCCATTTCCACGACCTCATCCATGCCAGCCTGGGCCACTTCCATGACCATGCCATCCTGTGCCACGTTCACTCCATCCTGAGCCACATCCATGCCAGGGCTAGTTGGCTTATTTTCTCAAATCCGAGTTGAAAGTGTTTACTTGAGAAAGCATGTGTTCCCTAGAGTAGAGATCTTTTTAGGGGGGAAACCTAGACTATTATAGGAAATACATTTGAAGCAAGTTACCTTCAATATGGTTGTTCTTGATCTAACCACTTAGGTGGAAGGATAACTCTAGACAAGTACAAGGCCACTCAGTTTACCTACATTAATCTAAATGATTTCTATCCTACAAATACGTTTGAATGGCATAGACAGACAAGGAAGTCCTTGCTAGAGATGTATTAATATATACAATGAATGTTAACAAACTAAAAATCATATTTAGAATACTAGAGAGGCAACTCAAGAATGAGAAATTTTTGAATAAGTCCAAGCAACATAAAATCACATAATTAGAAAAATGTAGTGAAAACGGGAATAGACCTTCTTGATCATGTCCTTGTAAAACATTTGTTGAAAAAAAAGACAATTCTATCAATATTCTCAAAAGGAAATTAGAATATCCTACCATTCAACATGTCCAAGAACCAGAGTTGTTGGCAGTGTTATAAGAAAAGGATCAAATGCCCAAGGTGGTCTAGGAATACAAAGTTAAAGTAGAGAAGTTGGAGAAGGGGATTAGTGACTTCAAACAAGAAAATTATAATCGTGTATCTGGAAAAGGTGTTTCATTGCTTGCATTTGCATCAGTTGAGCTACCTGGCCAACTATCCATGACATTGGTTGATATGAGCCTTACAGAAGAATAATTGAGTAATATCAAGGAGCACCTCAAGAGGTAAGAGGAAGAGGTGGATATTCTAAAGAAGATGGCAAAAAATTTAGATGTAGTAATCACTGGCCTACAATACACTAAGGTTAAGTTGTAGAAAGAGGTTGATCACCTCACTAAGAGGCATTCATGGAGATCCCCTTTTAAAGGGGCCAAGCACTTAATCTGGGACTAGATAGCAGTAATACTGACCAAGAACTGGAATCACTTTGTTATTTCCTATGATGAATGAAACTTGTCATCCACCACATTACAATATGCCAAGAGGACATTAATGGAGTTAGAAAACAAGCTAGAAATCACTATGTCCATCATAGATATTTTTAACTCTGAGACTAATGAAGAGTTGGAGGTACTATCAATCAAGGATAGGACCAAAATAATCATGGAAGCATCTGTGCTGATCACAAATAAGAAGCTATCCCAAGTTGTACATGACACAGTCATCTAGTTAACCAAAGATGTTAACTCTTTCGATGCCATTTTTAGTGATTGTCTCATTTAAGGCCTTTTGTCTGCTTGGGATGGAAAGTGAGACCCTTATCCTAGGAAGTACTATATAGAGTCCATAGTAGCATGCTACATAAATGATGATCTCAAGTTTGAATATAGATAAGGTGGAATCAAGGGGAAAATTATCTTGGATAAGCTTCTTGATGATCTTGGTATTCTTTCTAATCTTTAGTCAATATTCACAATTTTCCCACCATCCTATTAGGCCCTCTACACATACATGGATATTTTCCTTCAAGATATAAAGTTGTATGAGTACCCAATGGGGAAGGAATATAAATGTATTTCTAAGTTTACATTTTTAACATCTGCTCAACAATCCATATTATCCATGCCTCAAGGTGTTCCAGGTGGCTCATCCTCATAATCTCCTTAGAAACCTCCTCAATAGATAACTTAGCAATCATTTTAGTGACCAAATCAAGAGTTAGTACAAAGAATATCTCAATTTTCCTAGCAACAATAAGAGTTAGTACAAAGAATATCTCAATTTTCCTAGCAACAATATAGTCATCATCAAATCCATCAACCATAAGATATTGGAATCTTAGTTGGGTATTTTGGTTATAATAGAAAAAAGGAAGAAACACGCAAACAAAATCAGTTGCAAGAGAATGGAGAGCATATATTATAAGAAGCGTAGAGTTACCACAAAGAAAGGATCACATTTTCTATGAGCTGAGGGTATCTCCTCCTAATTTTGTTTGATCAATAGCTATCACAGACTAGAAATAAGGATTTTTTGGATGTAATTGGGCTGGGAAGATTTAGACTGTTTTCCTATCATTTTATCATTTCTAATATGTTTTGTACCATTATGTTCTACCTTGATATCTTCCATTTACTATGTAACTTATCTTCTGATTTATAATGAAATCCCTCTATGGCACTATTTGATCCTATTTATTGGGTCATGTGATGTAATGCACCTGAATTCCTTAATACAATCCTAGGAAATGGGGTAAAATTTTTCACTTCTATTATATCTAAACAAACAATATTTTTAGTCCCATTGGTTACATAATGAAATCATTGGTAGAGTCCAACTATGCAATCCTAAATGTAAAGAAACATATAGCATCATCTCTATCACCAATTAATCATACTCAAATATGTTAATGACTAACATAGTATATCCTTATCTATATAAAATAGGTATGGCCTCTTAGTAGTTTAACTACTCTTCTAATAGAAACATGATGCACTTACCCCTTTAAGTTACTATTAACATACTCTAAAAGAAACCACCATGCATAAACGACTCTTGGAATATATCTTCTTTAACATTCCTCAAATTCAAGTTTATAACTAACCTTCACAAATTAAAAGTATGATAACCTAAAGAAGTAAACTAGATTTATATAATTATTTATAAACAAACACTACAACAAAAACTGGATTTAGCGTCTCTTTTTGCATCCTTTTTTGCGTCTAGACCATCTTTCAGTGTATTTTTCTTCATTTTTTGGACAAAATGGCGCAATTTCACGAGTTGGTGCTATTTTAGGTGTTTTTTGCGTCCTTTTTCTAAATCTAGCGCAAATTGAGGCGTAATTTGCACTGGTTTTTTCACCTGGTTATGCGCCAGTTTTTGCATCAGGTTTTGCGCCTAGTTTTGCACCTAATTTTGCGCCTAGTTTGTACATTCAACTCTTGTTGTGCCCCCTTTTACGTCCATGTTTTCCTCAACTTTTATGCCCTTGTTTTCATCCACTTTTGTATCTGTTTTTACATCCACTTTTGCATCCACTTCTGCTTCTTTTTTTGCATCCCTTCATGCGCCAAGTTTGGCATCAAAGTTTACATCCTGTTTTGAGTCTATTTTTGCACCTCGTTTTGTTTCAGCCATTTTTGCATCCACTTTTGCACCCACATTTTCATCTTTTTTTGCATCCCATTTTCCATCCATGTTTACGTCTTTTTTTGCATCTACTATTGCATCCACTTTTGCATCCACTTTTGTCGCTTCCCAATTCACACCCATTTTTGTGCCTACTTTTACACCCACTTTTGCTTCAACTTTTGCATCCACGTTTGCATCTTTTTTTGTATCCAAATTTACATCAGTTATTGCATCCCTTTATACATCCATTTTTGCATCCACTTTTGCATCGGGTTTTGCGTTGGGTGTTACAACTACTTTTGCATCTACTTTTGTTGCATCCACTTTCGCATCCAATTTTGTATCCAATTTTACATCCATGGTTGTATCCACTTTTGCACCACTTTTTTCATCATGTTTTGCTTCCACGTTTGCATCATATTTTTTATCCACTTTTGCATCACCTTTTGCATCTATTTCTGGTGCACCCCATTATGCGCCCACTTTTGCACCTACTTTTGTTGCATCCATGTTTTCATCCTTTTTTGCATCCATGTTTTTATCCGCTTTTGCATCCAATTTTACGCCTAGATGTTGAAGATAACAATGAGAATAGTGATTATGATATTGAGGATGTTTACGATGATGATGATAATGTTGTTGATAATGAGGAGAACGATGACAATGATGATGATGACGATAATGACAATGATGACATTGGCAATGATTATGATGGCAATGAAATGAATGATGATGATGGTGATGATGACAATGAGAATGATGATGTTGATCATCTAAAAAAATAGGTTGTTATTTGTCATGCATAAATTGTATGTGTCTTCCATGACCATTTTCCACTAATCACATATTTTGGGTAGATGTTATTTCTTATGCCAAAGGTAATGATAAATAACTAATGAAAATGACAATAATCATGATGATGATGATGTCAAGGAAAATGGTGATGATGATGATGTCAAGGACAATGGTGATGATGATGACACGAATGATGATTATGCCGATGATGATGACTATTGTGATAATCATGGTGACAATGACAAAGATGACGATGATGATGATCATCATCATCATCATCAAAAACATCATCATTTTCATTGTCATCTAGTTCATCATCGTCATCATTTAAAGCATATGAGATATGTTTACCATTTAAAGCATGCATAACAAGTGGGATACAGTTACAATATTAAGCATGCATAAATTATAACTATGATTGAGCACATTTTAATCTTGGAGCTTGTAGTGAAACTGGGTTTATTTACCTCTACCAACACTTTCTTATAACGATCATCATCATCATCATCGTCATCATCATTTCTCATGCCATTCTCATTGTCATCACAATTGTCATCGTCATCATTGTTATCATCATCATCGTCACCATATAATCACATCATTGTCAACTTCATCATCATTTCCATCGTTTTCATCATCATCATCATTGTCATTGTCATTGTCATCATCAACAATAGCATTGTCATCATCATTATCATATAATCACATAATTGTGAATGTCATTATCATCAAATCAATTGCATTTATTGTGTCATATCACTTCTAACCATTATCAACCAATAGATGAATCTAACCACAATAACTATTATCCAACTAATTATTGTTATTTTTGGCTACCAAGTCATATTAACTTATAAACATTTTAAGGACATTGCACTAGGTAACGAGCTGAGAGACAAGAATCAACACATTAATTTAGATTATGAGTTCTAAACATAGTAATTGAATGATTATTGCATCCAAATAATAACAAAACATTTTAAAATGAGACATAAAAACCATTATTATTTAAATATGAATTACATATCCGACTGTAAATTTAGAAATCTTCATTCACATTATAATCTGCATCTAGGTCTTCCAATGTTTCCTTGTCAATGTTCATATGTTCTTGCAAGTACCTAATATTATTCTTGCTACACCATCCTACTAAAGTGGTATTGTAATCATCCTCATCTTCAATTTCATCATATTCTGTATCAATAAAATTTGTTTCCAGATTAGTTACATGAATGTCACCAAATCTATTTTCATCATAATTGCTTTCAATATCATCCATATTATCTTCCTCCATAATATCATCTTCCTCCATGATAGCATCTTCTGAAGATGCACCTATGACCCTGCTTCTCCATATTGCTAAAGGAATATTGTCATCATTATCATCTTCACATTATTCTACTAGATCTTCTTCAACTTGAACATCATCATGGATGCCAATTTGTTCTCCCTCAACTATATTAGGTTGGTCATCATTGGTTTTCTCAGTATTGATTGAAGCATCTTCGAAAACATGTCTTAATCTTGGATCATAATGAATGACAAATATCCATTTTGGATCCAAAATATCTTCATAGAAAAATACCCACACATGAAGGAGATCCATATATTAGACATATGTTATTACATTTTTATTGTTATCATTAAACACATATATATTCCCAATAAGCAATGAATTATCAAAATATTGACGACTAATGCTTCTTATTTTTATATTATGTTTTAGGAAAAAAATACCTGCTCACAATGAATTGGTATAACATAAGGCTCCTTATCCTCTAGTAGGTACTTTGAGGAGTCTATATAAAACAATCCACTATGGGTATCATGTCTTCTTGTCCTCTCAAACGCTTCATACCATTTACATTTAAAAATGCAACATTTGAAAGAGCGGTAATCCAACTCAATAATTTCTTGTATTTTTCCAACATATTGAAGATTCCCTTTAACAATGGTTTTATCTTTTGAACTTGCTCGACTTGATTGCTTGAAATAAACCATAACCCCACAATCAAATGTCCGTCTCTTTACATCTACTCTTTCTACACGATAATGACAACCATATGCCCACATTGCGGGATACTTTCTCACCTGTGAAAGGCCATTTTTTTAGTGCAAATAAATATGATTATTCATAATTAAATAATTAATCGTTTGATGAATATATTCAAGCAACATTTTTGAAGAATTTCATGCTTTACCTTTCGTTCACATCCTCTAGAAAGGTTGATCTCGTCTTTTGTTATGTTTGCATCTATACCTTCCTCATTCATTCGGTTTTGAATTTGTTCAGTAATCCATTGTAGAGTGCAATATTTTCCCCATTCACCAGAAATATTTGTGGGAAGTGGGATATTCCTTTGGTTCAATCTCTTAAACTATCTCCTTGCTTCTAACACTTCTTCCCTTTTTATATCGTACAAATCAATCCATTTATTCATGCAGTCCATCTGGTATAGAACGAACTTGTCAAGCATGGCACTTTCATCGACACCTATTAAAGACCAACACATATAATTCAAAATGTAAATGTTATTATTTTATTTTGATAAACACAAAACTATATAGTAAATGATTCTAAACATAATCACAATAATGATGATTTTACTTACCAATTTCTTGTTGAGCACCATTACCTTGAGGTTTTTCTCCATCTATGATATCTGATGCATGCTCTTCATCCCAAAATTGTGGACCATCTACAAAATCTTTACCAAGGAATTCACATAGGAAGAAAAATGCTTCATTCAATACATACCCTTCAGCCATGCAACCCTCTGGACGTGCCTTTTGTCGAACATATCTTTTTAAGGTTTTTATGTACCTCTCAAAGAAAAACAGCCACCTCTTTGAAACGATGCCTGCTATTTCAATGTCATCGACTAGGTGTATAAGTAAATGTACTTGTAGGTCCATCAAACTTGTATGGAACTCCTTCTCAAATACACACACAATTTCAACAATTTCCTTCTTCCATTTTGGCACTTCACACACATGGATCTCTTTAGAGGTCAACCACCTAATAAATGACACAAAATTAGTATGAACATTTAAAATGAAATATAGTATATCATTGCATCATAAACAGTAACATTTCATACCATAAACCTTGTAAATATCAACCCACAATATACCTTAAAAACGCTAACAATTGACTTATAGAATTCCTTAAGTCAGCTGTAAGACATGAATCCCCTCTAATTTCCAATGGCATGATATGCTATCAAACCCATTTACCAGAGTTCATTAATATTGATTTATCATAATTATAAAAAAAGTAAGTAAGTGAAAACAATAATAATTAATTGATTCAAATACCTTCATAAAATTATGGTAATCATGTGTTTTAAATCGTGTGACATGTCCATCTACTGTAAAATCTTTATTCAATGATGAGCCATAGCCAGTGGGTGTTCTTATTGAACATATCACACTTTTTAATTGATCCAGTTCTTTCTTTTTTAGAATCCATGGTGCTTCTGTGTATGATTCATTTTCTTGATTTGGCCACAAATATTTTCTATCAATTTAGTACGTGAAAGAGCAATATCCCTCCTTGATGATAAGGTGTCTTTATCTTTGCCTACTATATGTCTAAAAATAGAATCAGGGACATTTTTGAAAATATGCATAGGATCTAGTAAATGAGATATTAATAGATCCTTCCAGTAAGGGAGATCATAAAATATGGATTTCCTATTCATTCCTTTTGGCATTTCAACCATAACTTGTTCTGGTTCCTCAATTGAATGATCGTGAAGAAAAAAATCATTCCAAGATTTCAATTTAGCATCTTCATACTTTTTAAGCCAATCAGCAGGACTCATAACCTTGGGAGGAGGTCTATTTTCAATTTCTCCATCAAATTGATTCTTTAGGCGATTTCTAAACTTATGATCCGGTGGTATAAAAACCCTATTGTTTGCGTAAATAACTTTGCATAGATATTTAGAATATCGCCCCTCAAATTGTTCGGCACATCTTGGACATGCAAAATAACCTTTTGTTTTTAGCCCTGCAATCCAATAACTAATTTTTATAACAAAATTATAATAATGTAATAGTTATATGCAAGTTGAATTGAAAATAAATTATGATGTGCAAATATGAATATTATTTTTCTTACCTGAACAAACACCAAAACCCAGGAAATCATGAATTGTCCAACATATTATTCCATAGAACATGAAGAACCTATTTGATGGAGGACGTGATATGTCATACATTCTTATGCCTTTCCATAACAATTTCATCTCATCAATAAAAGACACAATATAACATCCATTTTTTTTACTTGATGTTTTCCTGGAACAACGAGAGTTAGCATAAGGTGCTCCTTTCTAACACTCATCCATGGGGGAATATTGTATACTATCAATCCGACTGGCCAGACAATATGAGTTGCGCTCATGGAAGAGAATGAGCACACTCCATCTATTGCAAGCCCGAATCTAATACTACGGGGTTCATCTTTGAATTTTCCTGGCCATTTTTCCTCTATTTGTTTCACTGCTTTACAGTCTGCTGGAATTCACATGAATCCATATTTACTCATGTTCTTTGCATGCCATTCCATCAATTGTGCAAGTGACTTGCAACGAAACATTCATTGAATTCTAGGTATAATTGGCATGTGGCATAAAACCTTATTTGGAACATTATGACTTTGTACATCTGTACGATATGTCTTCTCTTTGCATATAGGACATTCTTGTTTATTTTGATATTCACCTCTATATAAGATGCAATCATTTTTACATGCATGAATTTGCTTATATTCTACCCCCAACTCAACCAACAATTGGCGTGCTTCTCTACAAGTTAATGGCAACACATTATCTTCGGGGAATATTTTATCCTTTAGTTCCCTGTAATATCATTTTCAGAGAAACATGTTAGAAATGTCATTTAATATCATTGTTTATATAACATATACCCATTTAAAGTCCACTTAAATAAATTCGATTGAATTTAATACTTATCTACTAATTGTGTAAACCAATTAACAATGCAAATCTATAAATATAATTCAACGTACTTTAGCAAAGTAGTGAAGTTCTTATCTGACCAACCAAATAATGACTTGATTTCCAATAATATTAATGTGCATGAAAGCTTTGATGTTCTACTTGCACCCGACTTGAACATGACTGTCTTTGCTGCTTGCTTGATTCATTCATGAATGTTAATATCATCAATTTTTTTTATGGTGGCAATTTCCCTCTATATCATCATTAATGTTATGCATAGGATCATCACCCTCATCACTGTTTCCATCCCCAAAGAAACTTGTGAGCATTTCATTCAATCCTTCTTCGTGCATTTCATTTTCGTCATCATGTTCACTATGAACATGATGAGGCATGCCATCAATTCTTGCTAAATTCATTAATTCTTCAAATTTTTCAGGTGGTAGTTCTCTCTTCAATGCTTCTCTTCTTCTCCTAGTATGGTTTAAAGGATGAATTGGATCATCACGTTGAATTCTTAACGACCTAGTTGGACCTTGACCATTAGTAGCCATATCATCAGCATCAACCTATAATTAAATGCATGGCATGATTTAATATTAGATCATAACAATTATTGGTTAAAATATTGTAACCATTTATGTAATGTCTTTGTACAATTTTACGTTTGAATTTTTTCTTTCCACAACATGTAGAACATCCACAATCAACAATCATCTCAAAGTATTAATTCCATGTAGTATTGTCATGACAAACCTCTTGTTCATTGTGCTCATTTGCTGTTGGATCTGCAGATTCCATTGTCATAACTTCTTCCACCCATTGTTTTCTGCGTGATTTAACAATAGGAGGCCCATGTCTAAGGATAGATCGTTGTATTGTTCTAACATAATGCATCAACTCCTCATTTGCTTTGATTGCATTGTCAACCTAAAATAAGCAACACATGCATTAATTTTTTCCAAGATTGGATCATAGACTATATAATGTTATTGTATTGTACAATTATCTAATTGAATTGATATTGAACAACTAAAAACAACAATTGTAAGTATTCATCCCATGTATTATCATCATGATTAACCCCTCATTCATTATGTTCAGTTTCTATTGTATTTGTAGACTCTATTGGCATATCCTCTTCTACCCACTTTCGCATGCAGCGTGCTTTAATGGTACGAGGTCTTCTTTCTTGCTCAGAAATGTCTTGATTTGTGTCCATGGCCTCCTCCGGCTCTTGTAATAAACAATAATGATAACAAATTTTATTAAATGGTAATAGTATTGAAATATATCATACAATGAGGAGCAAATTAGAGGGATTGGAACGTTTGCTTGAAAGAAAAATAAACTAAGAGGAATTTCGATCGTTAGTTTATTGACAAACAATGGAGAATTGTTAAAGGAGCAATAGTAGTATGGATTGAAGCAATAAAGAGGTAGTATGGGGGATTTTTTTCATGGGGTTTATCACTTCTAAATCCATTTTTCTATTTTTCAGTATGATATTGGCACATTTGGAATTATATTTTTCACTTTGGAAACCCCAATATCACACTTTGGAAAAATTGATTTAACCTATCTTCGAAGAGGCTTAGACTAAAGTGAATCCAAATTTAATGAAATTGTCTTATAACAAAAAAAATATTAGAGTTTTATATGTTTCTTAGGATTACAACTTACTTACCTTGTGTTCTAGCATTAAAGCACCCTAGAAAAAGAATATGTATTTTTCTAATAGAATATAGTATCTTTCTTATATTGAAAATTAGTTGCAACCATATTATAGAGCATGTTAATAAAAAAAGAATATATAGTAAGTTTAATACTAGAGCTTCAAGATGTCCCAAAAACCCAAATTTGTTGGCTAATAGTTGTGCTATTGTGTACTTGATGTGTATCTATAGACCAAACTTGTATACTGCCAAATAAACTATCATAAAAACCAACTTTTCAAAACAACGAAAAACTTATAATTGCATGGAATCATGAAAAAACTTGAAGACTTTGGTTATAGAAGTGAATAAAAAATGTGTATGCTAACTAATAAAAGATAAACTGTTGTTGTTGTGGCTCCATTTAAGTTAATTGTTTAGGGTTTGAGATAAATACTATGATTTACATGCATTTGAGTTTGGTCTATAGTTGAATAGTAACGGCCTTAGGGTAAAAACACTTCAAAATGCAACGATACTTGCTCTGTAGTGTGTGTGTGGGTCAGAGGCAACCTGGGGAACCAACCTATGAGGTACTGCATGAGAGAGAAAGCTGAAGCAACAAAAAAATAACTAGTGTGGTTATCCCCACCGGGGAAAGGGGATTAAAATAACAACACAACTGCAATACCAAATGATTAAATGAATCATCACAACACAACGAAGCATAGTCGAAGAATCCAAAAAGATGAAGCTATTTAACAAGGTGCGTAGCTCTTTCCAACCATTTTATGTATTGGGTGAAGCAAATATTGGAAAATTCTCACACGTAAAGGCAGATGAATAAATTCATTTATAGATCGAAATCCAGAACCACTAGCAATAGCAAAGCTGTCTGATGGGCATGAGAATCGAAGCAACTGGTCTGTCTGTAAATAAATGGCGGCCTCAAATCCTTCTTTTCGAACGGATACGGGTTCATGCCGGCCAAAAAGAGGGATTTACTTTTACCAAACGAAAGTGAGGGATCATACTGGGTGTTATCCAACCAAGGGGTAACATGAGGAAAGAGAGAAACAAATCCTTCTAACCCCTTTCAGAGATGGAACATGTAACCAAAAATTTGGAAATTGAGAGATTTACATTGAATTTAAGGGTGCCTACCTGCCGCTAAACCCTGAGCAAAAGCTACCATGCCTACCTTCAACTAAACCCCGCACAGAAGCTACCGTGTCTACCTTCCACTAAACCTCGCGCAAAAGATTACTACAGTCCTCAAGATTTTCATTGATTTGATAGGTGTAGGGAAGGATAATGCTGCCTGCAACCCCCTCAGTCAACAGAGATTTGATGAACCAAGGAATAGAGTCGTGGACCGCCTCTACTGAAAGATGAGGGCTTAGCCAAATCCTGGGATATATTTACATGGTTTCCCAAATTTGGCGCCATCTCAGGTTTAATTGGCGCCCAGAAAAGCGCCCCAAATCAATGTCAAATCACAGGAAGGGCTCACCGCATTCCTGGGTGCAATCCTGGACTCAAATCCCTGGGAAGCACGCATGTGGACATAGTGGCACCTAGGAAAGCACCCCAAATCAATTTCAAATCGCAGGAAGGGCTCGACGCATTCTTGGATGCAATCCTGGACTCAAATCCATGGGAAGCACGCAAGTGGACATAGTGGCGGCCAGTGTGGAAGGAGGAAACTTAAAAAGCACAGGTTCTTTCAGTTTGAATGCATATTTCACCCTTATAGGTTGAAAAGAACCCTTGGAGGTTGAGAAGATTAAGTAAAAGCACCACACCAGGCTGTTACTTGTGCTTTGCGGCAATGGAAAGCGGAGGAGGAAGTGCATATGGAGCAAAACATGTATTTGCTTTTATTTATTTATTTATTTGGTATTTGTTTTTTTTAGGGCAGAACAGTTATTTGCTTTTTTTATACCAGCCTGTTACTTGTGCTTTTTTATTTTTGTTGTTTTCTTCATAAGAATTGTTCTCTTCAATGATTGAACCCACCTCCTTTTCTGTTGTTTCTTTACATTAGTCCTCTAGTAGTCGTATTGGGGTTTGCATACTGCCAATTCAGCATCCATGAAAACCATTGAACTATTCAAAGGTAGAGAAAACCGCTTCTAGCCTTCTTCCTCGAGTCCACAAATATGGTTATAAAAAACATAAAACCCACCAACTATGCTCTCTGAATGTCAAATAGTGAATCTCTGAGTCACTGCCTAAAGACATTCACTATTTGACAAGCTAATCATTGGATTGCAGAAGGTTAATAGGGAACTCCAATTGATTAGGACAATTATATCCTTGAAAAGCACTTGACAAGATGCCACTCCAAATCTGGCAAAGGTTATTTTCTTCCTAGGTTGAGATAAAAAGTCATCCACTTCAGAGTCACAACATCCTTACCTAATTGTGTGAACAAACCTGTGACTTCAGCTTCCAAGTATAAATTGCACTTACTTGAAATAAGCATTGTGCATACCATAATGCTAGACGTCTACATGGCTAGATATGAATACAGTTAGATATAGCATTCCAAGATATTCCATATATCAATATTCAAGAAAACATTATATACAACTTTTATATGGCCAATTGTTGGGCCTCTGGATTTTCATGTAAGACATGAATGATGTCTTTAGTTGGATTCCAGACACTCTAATTACATCAGGCCACAATAAAAAAAGGTGAGGAATCAAATGGCTTGCTACTCCAAGTTTAGGAAACACAGAAGTCAACTTAGCAAGAAGGATGGCATCTATAGCCTTTCCACAATATTTTAATAATACCTAAAGAAATGCAAGGTGTGAATACCGAATACTTACATACAATAAATCAGAGTTACATACAATAATTATATAATTTGAAAGTTCAATTAGACTTGATTGAGTTTCCTATATGAATCCAATTTAGTTGTGTTTTGCTACATTTTGTTGCATGCCTGTTATTTGCATGCCGAGTGGAAAAGATATTAAAAAATAATTACACCACTTGTATTCTATCAACTGAATCAGTAGCTTGGACATTGGAATTAAATTCAGTATCTTGGAAATACTCACAAATTTAAGGTAACATTCAATTGCCACAAACTAAATTCTTAGTACAGTACAACCAACTATAGTGCCTCGGCAACGTGTCATAGGTGTTGCTAGACGCCATATTGGTCGTTCATTTTTTACGCTTAAAATATCCACATCAAAAAGTTGTTGTATATCAAGATTCTGTCGACCTGGTCCAATGACCCCACCAATCACATAAAGTTCGTTTCCCAATCCTAATACTGCAAATCCTATTTTATAGGAGCATGCAAGTGCAAAGGAGATGACATTTCTCAAATGGGGATTATTACTTCTTAAGAGTATGCACATGTTTTAATAGAAGCACCTAAAAAAGATTATTGTAAAAGACCCTCCATCTTAGGATGGCAACAATTTGACCTGAAGGCATGGCAAAAGTCTCCTAATATCAACAATCTGTGGGCATCTTTCACTGTCAAGAACTGATGTTGGCTTGCACTTCTGCGTATCACTCTGAACAAGGTGGTTGTCTTTCTTCTATGGGATATAGGATCATATTTCATAGTTGAAATACCTTTCTGGTATAAAAGGTTTAATATGCAGTGATGAGATTTGGTAGATTTTAAATCAGCAAAAGAGTAACGGCTAGACCTATAAGATCAATTGTGAGACCTATAAGCAAAGAAATCCTAGTTGAACCATCTGTGATTCTATCATACCTTGACTTGCACAATAGAAACCCAAAAACTTAAAAGGGAAGTTTACTTATGTCAAGGGAAGTCAACTTATTATATAAACATTAATTATATGCATGCTATTTCTCACAACTAGTAGCCCCAGGGATTTTTATAACTTAGTCATATCTGTCCACCTGCTTGTTTTGTTGATAAGGCTGATTATGGACTCTGGAGTACCTTCAGTGACTTTCTATCATTTGTCTTGTAAATGTGCACTTAATTCCATCATGATATGGTGTTGCTTTGCTGCCGGAAACAAAAGAACTCTTGACCCAATTTTAGGGGTATCGTGCAACTTAAGCTTTTTGCCTCATTTTAAATGTGGTTAGCCTATTTTACCAAAGTTGGAGGTTGTTGACTTGATAAAAGATCAGGTGGATGGGTTTAGATCACCTAGTAGCACCAAGCACTAGCATTGATTTCCCTTGACGATTCAAGTAGAGGCTAGATGAGGATGCATATGCGGCTACTAATGATGAGGATCCCATTATAGGGGAGGATTTTGTTGATCTGTAGTTATTTGATGTAGATGTTATTTGGATATTGGAGGCCATTAGGACCTTGATTTTTACACATTTTGTTTCAAATATGTATCGAACTTGTGCGATTTTATTATATTCACCCATATATGATCATGATATATACATGATCAAA
>LPNX010444600.1:9988-28042 GCA_001517045.1 Pseudotsuga menziesii
TTATTACTATGATGTTTGAACTTCAAGTTAGTTTTCGCGCAGTTTTTACAAATAAAAGCTAAAGTGCTCATTATTAACAATTGATATTAAAATACAACTGAAAATATATATTTGAAGATATGATATTCTCTTATGGTTATTGAGATTAGAACGAAGTTCTAACGTTTAATTTAACTTTTTATTATTAATCATGAGTTCATCTTGTACATTAATAATAATAATAATAAGTAAAATTAGTAATTATTTTTTAGAATTTTACAAATTTTCTTTTCAAATATTTGGTTAAGATATGGTAGGTTGTGAATCGAATTCTTATATCTAGAGATGTTCAAAAATAAGTAATGATATGTTACACATACTTCTAGTATTGGGTGGTTTACAATCGAGGATCTCTAAAAGTAGTAGCAATATCTTACTTGGTTCACAAATCTATTTAAGTTAATTCCCCATACCTCATCTAGTTTAGTCTATCACCCATCAAGGTCACTTGGTGGATGCAAAATAAGATCAAGCTTACATTCATGAAAATCTCAATTAGACGAGATACTATATGGGGTCAACTTTACTCAGGTTTAAGTTATTGTATCCATTACCCCAACCAATTGATTAAATTGAACAAGCCTCGATTGGACCATTGGCTTTAGAACAAAGACATAAAGTACCTTAAATGTATTCCCTTAAACACACTAGCAATTATGTGATTTATCTATTATTATGATTAGCAGTAAAAACCATGAGTAGTACCAGTGTTGGCATTGCCCAAAGCACCCACAAAATTTGTCCCCAAGGTTTACTAACAATTAATTTTGACACTAAATAAACTATTATTAGTATTATAATCTTGAGATATGAAAATGTTTGTGTTTTTTTAAAGAAAGAACTTTACTGAGGAATTTTCTGGATAGGGTTCCTCTTAAAGCCATGACCAAGATTTTGGATAAACAGATGTAGGAATCTCATGGTTGGCATTGAGTTAAGTCCAAGAGCTTGACTATGAATTCCTCGTGTTTGTGGTTGTCAATAAATCTCATGTTCATGATATCATCACTTATGGTCCTTGGGCATGAAAGAATACTCTTTGATTGTCCCAGAGGGATAAGGTTTTTCTACATATGATTCAACCCAACTTTATTTCTCTATGTGGGTAGACTTGTTCATCATTCCCATGTAATTTTGGCCTTCCCTCGAGCACCTTTCACATGTATTGGAGGGTTTATAAGAACTCCACTAGAACAAATGGACATAATGTTGCTCGAGAATTTGTGGACAAGTGAAGTCTTCTAGAGGGTTCTAGAAGACTCATTTCCATCTTGTTTCTACTCATGGGGATAGGATTGATCTGCATTACATTATCTAATTCAAAGTGTGTTATGTATGTTGACATATGTTTTAATTGTGTCATGCCAAATATGTAGTCTAGGTAAGGGATAATGCACATGGTATGTGTTGGTATAGGTTCAAAAACAAACTCAATGCTCCAATACCTTAACACATTGTATTCCAAAATAATTCATGATGGGCACATCATTTTTTTGTTCCTTAACCATTGCCATAAATTTCATGCTAGTTTAATTTTGCGTTGACACTTTTATGAGTAACAGTATTGTGCTTGTTTTTTGAAAGTTCTACATTAAACATACGAGAAAGACAATAAAATAAGTTCAACAGAAATTGATTTCGGCATGAAGGCTCATTGAGATAAAGTTTACTAGTGCACTATAGTTGGGAATCAAAGTGTGCTAGTAAACTATAGTAGCAAACTAATCAATTGTATAAACATTATCCATGTTATATTTACAAGGGTGGTGATTTTGTAGAGCATGGTGTGTTTGATAAGGGTATTGCACCTATGCCCTTCAAAATAAAATTTAGACAAGAATGGATCTAATTGAAGGATATTCATAAACTGGGTTTAGTGCAAGTGGTTGAGATATGAAAGTGTTAAACTCCCCACTTAGACGCAAAACTCACTTTTTGACATGTTTTCCCTGCATGGGTCCATTGGTGATGGTAAGGTATTAGATATCTCCTTCTCACTTAAGTGCTTAAAAATGGTACAAGTTATTGCTTGTAAAAAATAAAACTTAAACTTAACAATTTTACAAAATAATAAAAACCATTTAATGTACCTAAGAATGAGAACAATATTTTAACAATCTTAAACAATTATCTACAATTGCATCTATTTTTGTATTTTGGACAAGGAAGCTAGACATAGTCAAAATTTATGGTTATCATAGTATTGTATGAGTACTAATGCAAGATGATAGGGTAATTTTCCAAGAATTGATAATTGACAAAAGATCACAAGAATTATCCTACCCTCAACTTAGAGTTACTAGAGGTTTTTGATACAATGCATCCCTCGTCAATGCTTCCACGCTTGGCATACATGTCAATGAGAGCATTTCCCACAACTACCCATGGTTTAAATCCAACTTTAATGGAGTAGGTGTGGAGTTGCTTTCCCTGGTATAGAGTTGTTATGCTAGCAGGTACACTGATATGTCTTTATGCATACCATTAACACTTGATGGAGGAATCTTGAAAGTTCCTTACCAATCTCATTTTGAGAATACCCTGCCTACTTGTTTTGGGTTTACTATACTATTCCATTCCTTAAGATCACTATCAAATGTGAACCGATTTTCCTTCAACCCCACCCACTTGAACCGCATTGCTAACTTCAATCTAGCTCAATCCAGGCTCTTACTCCTTGATTTACATCATACTTCTTACTCATGTTGTATTTTCCCACTTTTCATCCAAGGAAAACATGTTGAAGGTAATATGAACCTACAATGACACTCAAAAGGAAGACTGTACTTCAAGAGTCTTTCTCAACATTGGAAGTGTCGTCTATACATACCCTTTAAGTCTGTTAAAGCCTGCAAGGTTCTTAAGTTAGATCTGCAAAACATCTCAGATCTGTACCAAGATCTACGTAGGCAATAGTGACATGTTCAAAACTGTTCTCTTCACGTCTTGACTCCTAAGCTCTGATCCCATATTAAATTTTTAACATGGATCTAATTTGATAGCAGTAACAGGCTATTTAACTTCCAAAAAACTTTAAAACTAGTAAATATGAGATTATATAACAACAGTAAATTGAATAGTAAATAACCAACAACAAAGAAGAGTCAACCATCCACAAGAACACAAGATTTTTACCCTAAGGAAAGCCTTTCAAGGAATAAAAACCCCAGCAATGAATAATCTTCCTTAATATGAGCTGACTAAGTTTTACATGAGCATATTTAGAGAGCATACATGTACATCAAAATTCACTTGCCCTTAGGGCACACATACCAAGGGATCAAAAGATGAATGGAACAGACCTCAAGGGAACATAGAATATGAAGAACCTATTGATGTAAGCTCTGAATTGGATGACGTCGACCCTAGATCAAGTACTGTAGGTATGTGGTATCCCTTAGGGCTCTTTTATGCCTGCATTGAGAGAGATAGGGCTTGTCGTAGCCCTAATACAGTGTCTTGCCACTTGTAACCCTTGTGGAATCCAAAGATAGTCTTCTTGAACCTGTCGTCATCCCTTAGGGGCTTAGTACACTTGCAGTCCCCAATCTGTGACCCTCTTTGCGTGTTGCAGCATGCCTGTAGTCTTAATTGGAGCTAGAACGTGATTGTTTGGAGGGTGCAAAACTCTGAGAAAGTATGTTGTGACTTCAAGAGATATGTTGTAACCCTGATCAAGGTTTGCCATGACCTTCCATACCTGTATGGAGCCCAAAACACTTGCAACAATGCCTACGTTAAGCCTCAAGGGCTAGAACAATGTTGACAGAACTCTAAACGTTTTCCAAATGGTTCACAAGAGGTCTGTGGAAGGACTGATCTGCTCAACAGAGACTGCTCCAATTCTATGAAGAGATAGAACCCGAAAAATAATCTTTTTGGTAGACAAGAAGAAGATCAAAATTATGTTCATGATGAGAGAGAGCTTCTTCATTTATAATTCTCTGTTGAGGTTCATTCCATAGATTTAGGAATAAGCAAAATGATAAAATCCACTTAGTTAGGGTTATAATATTTTATTGGTGCTTTTAGCCATTCATAAAATAATTTGACTTTTATCTTGGACTTTTGGTCCTGTACTAGTGGGTTCTTGGTCCTTCAAGGGGCTCTTGGTCTTTCAATAGTGGGATCTTGGTCCTTTAAGGGGTTCCATAATCATAACAAGTCATCTTAACTATTTTTTTGGTTTTCATGGTCCACATGTGCCAACTAAAAGTACACGATGATGAATAAGGAAGATTATTAATTGTTCTTCTTGCTCTTCTCGCCAACACCAGGTCATGTGCTAGGTACTTCAACAAGGGATGGCCAGTCCCTTGAGAAGGTCTCATAGTCCACTGATCAAGGAGAGGAGTACACCATTTGCCTAGACCTAGTCTAGGGCTTCTAGTGATGACCTCGTAACTAACCAGGTGCCTTGGCCCTAGGCTGCATCAAGTTGACTAATGTCAACTACTTGGTAATTAACCAAGTAGCTCCATTCTCATAGAGAATGACTATTAGCTCCAGGTTAAGCTTCAGTCCTAGACTGATATTCAATCCATGGTAATTGACTAGGTACCTCCATTCTACTAGATAATGGCTCTCATCCCCAGGATGATCTTTAGTCCTAGACTGAGATCCAATTCCTGGTAATTGGCCAAATGACTCCATTCTCCTAGAGAAAGGCTCTCAGCGCCAAACTAAGCTCCAGTCCTAGACTAGTATCCAATTCTTGGTAATTGACCAAGTGCTTCCATTCTCTTAGAGAATGGATCTTGATGTTGCTAAAAAATCAACACTTCTCACTAATGATGAAGCCACTCACCACCTCTTTTTTCTTTTGTGAAATATGTTAATTTGTGTGACACACACACACAAACGCACACACCAGCATAGATCCATCTTAAATTTGACTCTACCAAGCATCTAGAAGGATCAAAGAGTCTCAGCTGCAAATCTTTCCTCGAGTTTAACACTCTAGAAAGCGTTTTCACCTAAAAGGATTTGATCCTTCTCAGTGCTTGGTAGAATCATAGTTAAAATGGATTTATGCTGGTAGACGTATTCCAACTATAAAAGTATATAGAAAGAACATCATGTTTTTGAAAAAATGTCTCAATGAAAGTTGTTTTCATGGAATTCATTGGGAAGATGTACAAGGAAGAGGTATTGTCATGACGTGCTTTTCCTTTTTTCCAAATGCAAGAGATATTAAAATTTGGAGTACGCACACGTCTTAGATAAATGTACTCTTCTGGACTTTGATGATTGTCGGATTTGCTCAGAATGAGTACCTGCTGTGAGGCCTTGAAATTCTTCTCCTGATTGCAGTTGTCTTGTCCAAAGCATGATCCAATGACATTCACTGGCATTCTTTTGTTTTGTGCATCTATCAGCCTTACAACAGGGTAAAGAGATCCCTACGTAGGTTTCGATTTAGATGTGTTTGTAGGAAATGATACTATAGTCATGTATGCCAAGTGTGGGGTATAGGTAATGCATGGCGGGTTTTAGACATTGCTGGGTATGCTAGTCATGGACATGGTGAAGCTGCCCTTCAATTATTTCAACAAATGTAGCAGGCATGAGTGCAGCCAAATCATATTACCTTTACTCCTCTTCTGTCTGCCTATAGTCATGCAGCAGGCCTTGTAGAGGTAGGGTGGTACCACTTTAATTCAATGAATCGACATTATGTTATTCTCCCCAAAATGGAACATCATGCTTGCATGGTTCATCTTCGAGGCCGGTTTGGTTGTCTCGATGAGGCACATGATTTCATACAATACATGCCATTTGAGCTAGACACTAGTGTTTGTGGATACTTATTCGGTGCTTGTAAAATTCATCGCAATGTGCCACTAGCAGAATGTGTGGCAAGATAGCTTTTTGAGACAGAACCTGACGATGCTGGAAATTATGTACTGCTGTCACACATATGCTGAAGTTGGCAGGTGAGGTGATGTAGCAAAGGAGAGAAAAACAGTGGAAGACCAGTAATTGGAAAAAAAACTCCGAGATGCAGATGGATTGAAGTAAAAAAAAATAGGGTGCATGCATTTACAGCTGGTGACAAATCTCACTCGTAGAAAGACAAAATATATGCAACATTAGAGCAGTTGGACAACCAGATGAGGTCTATACGTTATTGGACAACCAGTTGGACAATCTGTGCCACATGATTTTGAGCAACAGAAGAACTAAGAGATTCTCCGTAGCCACAGTGAAAAGCTTGCCCTTTCTTTTGGGCTTATCAACACAAGCTTGGGACATAAATTCAAATTTCAAAGAATATTCAGGTTTGTGATGACTGCCACATAACTATCAAGTTCATATCCAAGATTGTTGATGAAATATATGAAGAATAAGTCTAAATATTTAATGATTTTGTTTGTTGGGTAAGTTTTTATCAGAATTTGCTAATTTTATTTTAAATCCAAAATTTATTTAAAACATCATTTTGAATGCATAAATGGATTCATCCCAGCACCAGGACACCCAGATTAAATATTTTTTTAAATGTTAAATTGTTTACCAAATTCCACAAAACCGTGCCGGAAATCGAAAAGGCTGAAATCTTCGAACGTTTAGGCTACGCGTTATTGTGAGGGAGGCCAAAGGCTTCCATCATTTCAAGGGACATTGTTTATGTGGCGACAACTGACAATACTCCACATATAAAGGATATGTGCAGAACGGGTTTGGTGATAAGGCCTTGAAGTTCATATAGAAAATGCAGTTGTCGGGTGTGAAATCGAATTCCGCCAGTAGTGGGCAGAGGGGGTGATGTTGCAAAGGTAAGAAAAATGATGAAGGATGCAGGGTATGTACCCACCATTAACTCTGTGCTACAAGATGTGGAAGTGTAGGATAAGGGACGTGTTCTCTATGGCCACAGCGAAAAGATTGCTAATATTTTTGGGCTTATAAATACATGCCCAAGGACACATATTCGGGTGATAAATAACTTTCGTATGTGTGGTGATTACAACATTGCCACCAAGTTTATCTCCAAATTTGTAAGGCGATAAATTTTTGTTAGAGATACCAATCGGTAACATTGCCACCAAGTTTATCTCCAGATTTGTAAGGCAAGAAATTTTTGTTAGAGATACCAATCGGTAACATTGCCACCAAGTTTATCTCCAGATTTGTAAGGCGATAAATTTTTGTTAGAGATACCAATCGGTAACATTGCCACCAAGTTTATCTCCAGATTTGTAAGGCAAGAAATTTTTGTTAGAGATACCAATCGGTTCCATCATTTTAGGAAATGGAATTTATTCTTGTTGAGATGACTGGTAATGATAATTCAAATGATAATGATTTAAACAGGTTATTAGCCATAAGTTGTAGCCAGGTGGCTTGGAGCTCATCAATGGTAGGTGAGGCCTTCCTAAGCAGTGAGGTTGGGTTTGCATGCTAACCACAGGTACAGGGGCCATCAGAAGCCAAGGTGGAGGAGGAGGTCAATTTGATCACAAGGAGAGTCAGGGGAGCCATTGAAGTAAAGGTGAAAATATGTGACTGCAAAGCCTACAAAAGAACAAATTCTATGCCTTGTATTTGCAAATAAAAAAAACAATGTGTGCTTTGCTGAGCTATTACACAAGAACAACTGTAAAGAGTGTTTTGGTAAACTAGTATACAAGATATACTATTTTCTCTCTACTATTTATGCAGGCCCTAACCCATTACTACTTCACTTCCTCAAATGGGAAAAAGAAATACTATTTTCCCTCAACTATTTCTGTAGGTGGAAGAATCATCAAACTAAATCACTGTTGTAGTATAAAAAGTGTCTTCGTCATGAAGGTCTATGGTCTATGTGGTGGATCCTTTTTCCGAGCATTAAACTATTGATAATTTCGTAATGAAAATGAAACTGTTCCATGTAATTGTCTGCCACGTTTTGAATTGTTCCAAAAGCAAGCAACTCTGCATATTACAGTTGTTAGTGATTGGTTGAGTGATTCAAATCCACTGCCATACAAATAGAAGCCCATCAGAACAAGCCCTAAAATCTTATCCAAATCCACTTATCATAAGAGTAAAAAGGAATTATATGGAAAAAACTTCATTTACAAATGATGGATGACATCCCCCTGCAAAAATCAGGGAATTTGCTCTAACATGGGATTATAGATATGGGTAATTTAGAGGGAAGAGGAGGAGGGAATATACATACCTTTGAATGAGATCAATGGGTAGAAGAATCTAGTCAAGACAAGTTTTTTTTAAAATTTGTGTATTAGCTTGAGTGGTCTTCGAGCAAGCCGTGGAATCTCTTGAAGTTGGGACATCACGGGTTTAATTAATACAATCCATGAATCAAAAAATAATACTGGAAAGGTTTCCTAGCTACGTGAGGAAAGGGAAAACACCTTCTCAAACCCCCTAAACATAAATGTCTGCTATGTATGATCTACTATGTATGAACACTCAGCAACACCAAAAATGGGTTTTCCTAGCTGCACATACACTCAACAACCCCAAAAACGACTTCCCAACTGCACATACATTTCGCAAGACCCAAAACAAATTTCCAACCATGGGAAAAATGGAGAAATCATCCAAAATCGTGAAGGGAAACACACAGGAGCTCCAGCAATGTGAGAGAACAAAACTGATGGATGAACAATATGATAGGCATGCCTTTCCAAGCATTTACTTTCCCAAGAATTCAAAAACACATTTTCCCAAAAATGGGTGGCTTCCCAATTCGAATTTCACTCCTATACTCTACCCATCCCCACGCATTAACTAACTCAACCACTTTTGAATGACCGGGCACAAAGGACAAAATGGGTAGTTGACAGTTTTATGGGTTTTCCCTTTGACATTTGGATTTTCTCCATTGGCTCAAGGGTTTGAATATGCCCCCGCATTCCTTGTGAAATCATGCCCCCATCTCTTTAATGTTGTATTGACATAGCTAGTTGTGGGTATTTTATTAATTGCATATTTACATGATGTAGAAAATTATATTGTGCCATCAACTAGCATGATAACTATCGACATCGATTTTAATTGTCAAAACATAGAACACAAAATCCATGGCGAGGCCTTTGCTTTGAGCTCCACACCATGATTTATTAGTTACGTTATTTACATCATTTATAATTTAATGCAATTGGGGTTGAAACGGGGGTATTACAATCCCCTCCCTCTTCAAGAGCACTATCCTCAATGCTTTACAAAATTGAACAAAAGGCTATACTGGCGCTACCCCAGTGCTCTGCAAAATTGAACAGAAATGGATGTGCCAATCGCATGGCATCCTCCAGCTCCCATGTAGCCTCATCGAGATCATGGTGCTCCTTTTGCCTTTCACTTGTCCAATGGTATGATATGGAACTCCTCCTTGGTCCCACTACACGGTTGTCTTATGTACGAACTCCTCCAAGTCCTTGATTGCATGCATCACTACACACCACCGAATCTTTTTCGAGTCTTGGATAATCCTTCTTCGCAGCTTGGAACATCTCCATTGTCTTTGGCATCCAGCAATACTTATGTTCAAGCCCCAAGCAATGAGTCAATTCCCATGTCATATTCACAAGGTTTTTCAAAAATCATGGATGAATCACATGCACATGTATATCGACATAAAATCAACAAGAAGTTTCCAAGTGATCCAAATACTTATCTTGCATAAGTATCTTCTTTTGGTTCCATAGGTGTCCGACTGGGCTTAATACAACCATGGCACTCACAAACCTGCCCCACCCCACACCTGGGAGTGCATTAAAGGGTAGCCAAATTTCTGCAAGCCTCGGATCACCTGGAAATATCTTTCAACTGAGATCTGACAGTTGTGCTTCAGAGTCTAACACTGCCTCTAGGTGCCCACCAAGCTCGGTGTTTCCTTTCCAGACACCACAACAAATTAATTCACATGTCAGATTCATTCCTATAAGGTGCAATCTATAACAAATTTTCAAAACCATGGCTACATCATATGTTCATGTTTTTTTACATAAAATCAACAACAAAGCCCACAAAAGAACAAATTCTATGCCTTGTATGTGCAAATAAAAAAAACAATGGGTGCTTTGCTGAGTTAGTACACAAGAACAACTGTAAAGATTGTTTTGGTAAACTAGTACACAAGAACAACTGTGAAGAAATTAAGGAGCATGGTGCAATCTGAAATTTCTCGGGAAGTGCAACTTTCCATTACTTGCTTGGGCTATGGAAAACTACAGATATTAAGTATTTTGTTAAATAAACCGATCTTTACGTCTATCATGATTGAATTCGTGTCGACATGTGGTTGTTCGAGTTTGAAATGATGAGCAAGAACACCAACTCCCATGGCTCTAATCCCATTACTACTTGGCTTCCTTAAATGGGAAAAAGAAATACTATTTTCCCTCAACTATTTCTGCAAACTCTAACCCATTACTACTTGGCTTCCTCGAATGGGAAAAAGAAATACTATTTTCCCTCAACTATTTCTGCAGGTGGAAGAATCATCAAACTAATTCACTGTTGTAACATAAAAAGTGTTTTTGTCATGAAGGTCTATGGTCTATGTGGTGAATCCTTTTTTCGAGCATTAAACTATTGATAATTTCATAATGAAAATGAAACTATTCCATGTAATTATGTGCCACATTTTGAATTGTTCTAAAAGCAAGCAACTCTACATATTACAATTGTCAGTGATTGGTTGGGTGATTGAAATCCACTGCCATACAAACATAAGCCCATCAGAACAAGCCCTAAAATCTTATCCAAATCCACTTATCATAAGAGTAAAAATAAATTATATGAAAAAAACTTCATTTACAAATGAATGGATGGCATCCCACTACAAAAATCAGGGAATTTGCTCTAACATGGGATTATAGATATGGATAATTTAGAGGGAAGAGGAGGATGGATTATACATACCTTTGAATGAGAATCTAGTCAAGACAATATTTTTTTTAACTTCGTGGATTAGCTTTAGTGGTCTTCGAGCAAGCCATGGAACCTCTTGAAGTTGGGACATCATTAATACAATCCATGAATCAAAAAATAATACTAGAAATGTTTTCCAGAGTTTTTTTTAAAATAGTGGATAATGTTTTAATTAATACAATCCATGAATTAAAAACTAATAGTGGAAAGGTTTTCCAGAGTTTTTTTTTAAATAGTGGATGGAAAAGGGATAGGGGTTGGACATCAATGTAGGGGATAAAGACACTTGTTTAACTCAAATGAAATGTGCAAGAAAGGAGCAATTGAAATTCAATATCTAGGGTTATTAGAGCATTAGTAGAACCTGATAAGTTTAATATCTAGGGTTATAAGAGTAATAGCAAATCAAGATAAAAAAAATGAGAGTGTTAGTATGATGATTAGGAAATATGATAAGAGTAGCATAAGCAGTAAAATTAGTTTTGTTACTACCATGGCAAAGAAAGAATATAAGATGGAGCCGTAAACCCTGAAAAAATAATTATTCGGTTGGAGATTGGATTCAGCAGTTATTCAATATCTTATGAGTTTAAATGATCAGGTTCGATCAAGTTTAATATACAGGGTTATCAAGATAAACAACAAAAATAGTGTTAGCATGATGGTTAAGAAATTTGTAAGAACCATGCCAAGGATAGAAGCCATAAATCCTGAAAAAATTAATAAATAAACTACAACATAAGATTTGGGATGGGGATGGGACACATCAGTTTTTCAATACCATATGAATTTGTATGATCAGGATCGATCAAGCTCTCCCTTGATCCTCTTCTTAACCACCACATCGATACCACCACTACCACATTCCGTTCATGTGAGGCTCTGAATAAAATGAAACCTAATTCATAGCAACCAGAGTTATTATCTTTTCACGATTGGACTGCGCATTTGGCACCGATTTATTTGAATTTTCTGTTGGCAAGTGTGCGCCTAGCTTGTACTGTAGTGCAATGAAATGCACAAGTGACGGCCGAGAACCACAAGGTACTTGAGTAGAATAAAAGACAACTAAAACGCCCAGCTTTTCAGGCGAATATTTGATAAGTTGCTTGTCCTAGACTGAATTCCTGAACAATTTTAAAACTTCCCCGAAGCTGAGCACTAGTATTACACCTATACCACTGCTCTTGTGAGTTCCACTGTTCAGTATTATTGTTCGTTGTATGCAGTTGCGCGACACCTACCACTGCTCTTGTGAGTTCAGTATTATTGTTCGTTGTATGCAGTTGCGCGTGAGGCCTTGTAAATAGAGTTTAGAAATTTTGCACTAAAAAAAGCACCGTCTTATGTAGAGTAGACCTTGCGCCGATGTGCTTCGCTGCTTCGATAGTATTTCCCATGACATTTTCATCTCAAAATGGAAATGATATATCACTGACAAACAGTTCATAGATCTCACAAAAGGATAATCTACTACACCCTATCATTGGAACAGTCATAGATCTCACAAAAGGTAATCTACTACACCCTTATCATTGGAACAGATGAGTCGGACTATAGCTGGCGAAAACCTCGCCCTAATGTGTAAATGCTAATTAAGTAACTAACATGGCTCCAATGCAATGAATGTCTCGATTGGGTCTACCTTGATCACCCTGAAATTCATCGATCACAAAAATAATTGACTGAAATTGGGATTATTGGGATGATCACCCACATATGGACTGAAATTGCGATTGCGATGATCACCGTAAATTTCTATGATCACACAAATTTCGCAGTGACTACGATTGCGATGATCATCGAAACATCGACTGATGATCACCGAAAAGTCGACTGGAATTGCAACGAACAAGCGACATCCGATATCGTAAACTTCTATTGTGTAAAGATAACGTTAATACCTTGAACTTCTACAAATCATACATCCGAAATTTCAAAGGATGTGAAAATAGTTTGAATTGGTTGAACAAACTCTCTCCACTTTATACTACTCTAGTCCTGATCTTAGTTTTCCTCTAACACATGTGGTATTAATGTATCATATCTTTTATATTTTCCCTTTCACGCACAACCATCCCCAGAAGGATTTTAACATAAAATTAAAATCGACTTGTAGTGTTACACAAAAGTTGCAAAAATATAACACCACATAAGTCAAATTGTTATTAACTACTCTCTTCATTAAAGGGTATAAGTACCACCACGTACTCCCTTGCCTCCTTTCAGTATTTTGTAGGAATTAGAAATTAGTCCAACAGTAATTTTCAGCAGCAATTTTCAGCAGATGAAGCCCATTGAGGCTTCGAGGATGTAATTTTTTGAATTGGAAAATTAACATAACTGTTGGTTATGTATGCTTAAATTTTTTCAATGTGAGTTTTGTGTTTAAAATTCAGTGTATATGCTTATGTGTGTGTTTTGTTTTGTATTGAATTTGTAGACTTTGTTGTTGTTGGTTAATTCAACCCCAACTTGGGTTACATTAAAAAGAGTTTCTGTGGATGATTGTAGTGGGAGTAGTTGAAGCAAAGCGTCAAGGAGAAATGAACTTTAATAAATAAATTCCTGGTAGAGCATAAGCTATGATGGAAGAATTGAAAGAAAAACTCTTTGAGGAAAAACAAGAAGATGTCTTTGGATTCCAAAGGCACAAGCTGCTTTCACCGATATTGTATCTAACCAGAGATAGATGTAGGTTGAGATAAGTCAAGCCTAAAGATAGCTTGAATCCAGCTAAAACAGAATGTGAAATCATTCTAAAAAGAATAGAGTAGCAGACGCTATTCTATAGTCTTTCAATGCAAAGTGCGCACATCGAGGATATCAAAGAGAAAGATGAAGTCATGAAATGATTGGCTACACTAAGGAGTTTGCACATGAAGTATGAAACCAAGAACAACCCTTGCAAGACAAACTTTGAAAGTATAAAGAGAAATGAACCAAGTTGGAAGAGAGTATTCTATTACATTTGGACCACTATGAAAGAAGCTTTGTTCATAAGACATTGAGGAGGGTTGTTCAAATAGTGAAGATACAAATCTACTAGAAGTCAGATATTCTCTAGAAATTGATATTGAAGTCAAAGTTTCTATAGAAATTGATATTGAAGCCAAGCATCTACAACTTTCATTTGCCAAGGTTCATCTTATGCCATGCACATATAGAGAGCAAGGTGACAAGTGAAGTTGGCAGCATGGAACAAAGTCTATACCGTAGCTAAGCCTACAAAAACACTAAAAGCCCAACAACAAATAATCTTCCTTAATATGAGTTGACGGGGTTTTACATGAGCATATTTAGAGAGCAGACATGTACCAAGGGATCAAAAGATGAATGGAACATACCTTAAGGGAACAAAGAATATGAAGAACTTGCTAATGTAAGCCCTGGATTGGATGATGTGAACCCTGTAGGTCTGTGGTATCCCTTAGGGTTCTTTATTCCTGCATTGAGAGAGATAGGGCCTGTTGTATCCCTAATACAGTGTGTTGCCACTTGTAACCCTTGTGGAATCCAACGATAGTCTTCTTGAACCTGTCATGATCCCTTAGGGGCCCTACAGTCCCCAATCTGTGACCCTCTCTACCCGTTCTCTACCTGTTGTAGCATGCCTGTAGTCTTAATTGGAGCTAGAACGTGATTGTTTGGAGGGTGCAAAACACTGAGGAAGTATGTTGTGACTTCCAGAGGTATGTTGTAACCTTGATCATGGTTAGCCATGACCTTCCCTACCTGTATGGAGCCCAAAATTCTTGAAACAATGCCTATGTTAGGCCTCAAGCGCTAGAACAATGTTGACATGGCCCTAAACATTTCCCAAATGGTTCACAAGAAATCTTTGGAAGGACCGATCTGCTCAACAAAGACTGCTCCAATTCTATGAAGAGATAGAACCCAAAAAATAATATTTTTGGTAGACAAGAAGAAGATCAAAATTATGTTCATAATGAGAGAGAGCTTCTTCATTTATAATTCTCCATTGAGGGTTCATTCCATATATTTAGGAATAAGCAAAATGATAAAATCCACTTAGTTAGGGTTATAATATTTTATTTGTACTTTTATCCATTGATAAAATAATTTGACTTTTATCTTGTACTTTTGGTCCTTTACTAGTGCGATCTCGATCCATCAAGGGGTTCCATAATCATAACAAGTCATCTTAACTATTTTTCTTAGTGTTCATGGTCCACACATGCCAACTAAAAGTACATCATCATGAATAAGGAAGATTATTCATTGTTCTTCTTGTTCAACACCAAGGTCATGTGCTAGGTACTTCAACAAGGGGTGGCAAGTCCCTTGAGAATCCCTTGAGAAGGTCCCATTGCCCACTGATCAAGGAGAGGAGTACACCACTTGTCTAGACCCATTCTAGGGCTCTAGTGATGACCTGGTAACTAACCAGGTGCCTCAGCCCCAGGATGCATCAAATTGACCAATGTCAACTACTTGGTAATTAACCAAGTACCTCCATTCTCCTAGAGAATGACTCTCAGCTCCACGTTGAACTTCAGTCCTAGACTGGTATCCAATCCATGGTAATTGACCAAGTACCTCCATTCTCCTATATAATGGTTGTCATCCCCGGGCTGAGCTTCAGTCCTAGACTAAGATCCAATTCCTGGTAATTAGCCAAATGCCTCCATTCTCCTAGAGAATGGCTCTCAGCCCCAAGCTGAGCTTCAGTCCTAGACTAGTATCCAATTCTTGGAAACTGATCAAGTGCCTCCATTCTCCTAGAGAATGACTCTTGATGCTGCTAAAAAATCAACACTTCTCACTAATGATGAAGCCACTCACCACCTCTTTATCCTTTGTGAAATTTGTGAATTTTTGTGACACACACACACCATCATAGATCCATATTGACTTTGACTCTACCAAGATTCTAGAGGGATCAAACCTATTAGGTGCAAATATTTCCTCAAGTTTAGCACTCTAAAAAGTGTTTGCACCTAAAAGGATTTGATCCTTGTCAATGCTTGGTAGAATCATAACGGATTAATGTTGGTAGACGTAGTCCAACTATAAAAGTATATAGAATGAACATCTATGTTTCTGACAAAATGTCTCAATGAAAGTTGTTTTCATGGAATTCATTGATGGGAGGATCTACAAGGAAGAGGTATTGTCATGACGTGCTTTTCCTTTATGCCAAATGCAAGAGATGTTAAAGTTTGGAGTATGCACACATCTTAGAGAAATGTACTCTCCTATACTTTGATGATTGTCGGATTTGCTCGGATTGGGTACCTGCTATGAGGCCTTGAAACTCTTCTCCTGAATTCAGTTGTCTTGTCGAAAGCACGATTCAATGACATTCTATGGCATTCTTCTGTTGTGTGCATCTAGCAGCCTTGCAACAGGATAAAGAGATCCCTGGGTTTACAGTTAAAGAAGGTTTCGATTCAGATGTGTTTGTAGGAAATGATGTTATAGACATGTATGCNACCTACATGTATGAGAATATATGAATGATGACAGGAATAGTCTCTGACAAGGGACATCATTGTTGGACCTTATGAAATCATTCTTTGTTTACAGACTTATTAAACAGGTTACTAATGTCGTGGTGCATGAAAGGGACTATGTTGTCCTATTAACATGGAACCGTCATGACTCACATTACTAGGNAGTTGCCCTTCAATTATTTCAACAAATGTAGTAGGCATGAGTGCAGCCAAATCATATTATCTTTACTCTTCTGTCTTCCAGTAGTCATGCAGCAAGCCTTGTAGAGGAAGGGTGGTACCACTTTAATTCAATGAATCGACATTATGGTATTCTCCCCAAAATGGAGTATCATGGCTGCATGGTTCATCTTCTAGGCCGGTTTGGCCATCTGGATGAGGCACATGATTTCATACAATACATGTCATTTGAGCCAGACTCTAGTGTTTGTGGATACTTACTCGGTGCCTGCAAAATTCATCGCAATGTTCCACTAGCAGAATGTGTGGCACGACAGCTTTTAAGAGAGAGAACCTGACGANAAGAGAGAAACAGCTTTCTGTTCTGTGATAGGTTTCTTCAATACGTCGCTGGAAAGGAGCAGCAGTGACAGAGGTGTCTGGAATCCAACTCAGGCTGTCAATGGAACAAGGTATTACGAATTTGCTGTATATATTNTGTTGTCAAACATATATGCTGAACTTGGCAAGTGAGGTGATGTAGCAAAGGAGAGAAAAACAGTGGAAGAACAGTAATTAGAAAAAAGTCCAAGATGCAGCTGGATTGAAGTAAAAAATTAGGGTGCATGCATTTACAGCTGGTGACAAATCTCACAAATATCGCTCGTAGAAAGAGAAAATATATGCAACTNCACTGCTTATTTAATGTTGATCAATGGAAGGCTTCAGATCCCTAAATGCTAAGAATCTCTTCTTCTACGAAGATTCTTTAGAGCAGTTGGACAACCAGATGAGTTCCATACGTTATGTGCCTAGAATAAGCTCTGTGCCACATGATTTTGAGCAGTAGAAGAACGAAGAGATTCTTCGTAGCCACAGTGAAAGACTTGCCCTTTCTTTTGGGGTTATCAACACAAGCCCTGGGACATAAGTCCAAATTTCAAAGAATCTTCATGTTTGTGATGAATGCCACATAACTATCAAGTTCATATCCAAGATTGTTGGATGAAATATGTGAGGAACAAGTCTTAATGATTTTGTTTGCTTGGAAAGTTTTTGACCAGAATTCCACGATAATGATAATTCAAATGATAATGATTTAAATTGGCTATTAGCCATAAGTTATAGCCGGGTTTGGAGCTCATCAATGGTAGAAGGTGAGGCCTTCCTAAGCAGTGAGGTTGGGTGTTTATGCTACCCAGAGGTACAGGGACCATCAGAAGCCAAGGTGGAAGAGGAGGTCAATTTGATCACAACGAGAGTCAAAGGAGCCATTGAAGTAAAGGTGAAAATATGTGACTGCAAAGCCCACAAAAGAACAAATTCTATGCCCTGTATGTGCAGATGAAAAAAACAATGGGTGCTTTGCTGAGCTATGGCATTAGAGCCAAGTAGTAATGGCATTAGAGCCATGGGAGTTGGCATTTTTCCCATTTTATAATGGAGTTGGCGTCCTTGCTCATCATTTCAAACTCGAACACCACATGCA
>LPNX010444621.1:0-27779 GCA_001517045.1 Pseudotsuga menziesii
TGAAGAAAGTCAGTCTGATTGATATGCTAAGCAGTGTAAAGCAAGGGAAGAAAGGTGATTAAAGATGGTTAAAAAGGGACCAAATCTGGACTCAACAAGCTACTGTACAAGACGCGTAGGATAAAAGATAACCAAAACCCCACTGACATTCATGCAGTGCGTATCTAAAGTTAATATCAATGCTGTAAGTTCCTAATCCCTTCCATAGAATCTCATAAGTCATGTAGTTCCTAGAATTGTTTGAAGATCCCACAACTGAGCTATCAAAATTCCATTCATCAAGTAGGCCAGGTCAGGTCCTCTCTCAGTTTCAATAACATGTGCTAAGGAAGGAGGTGTTTGTGCGTTAACAGTTGCAGTATGTGACCAGGAAGGTACGTGATTTATGGGTATGGAGTTACTAGGGGGTAAAATCGACCATCAAAAGCTTGAAACTCAGTGTTTAATGGAACAATATTAGGAGAGCCCAATTGTTTCCAAGTTTAATGGGACATAGTAGATAGGGATGCCCCCTAATCCACCACACATCAATGAGTGGTTATGTTCCTAACGATGACACGTATCTGAAATGGGGTGGAAGAAGGGAGGCAAGTTTTACGATTGGGCTTGGGAAATTGTTATTATCATCAATTGGAAATGTTATCACTTTCAATTGCCTATTCTAGACTAAAACCCTATTTTTAAAACCACACAGATAACCTAGATTGTTAAAATTGAGATTTAAACCCTCTAAATTATGATTTAAACCAGAATTTCACTACCGGATTCTGATGGGTTGGGGGCGTTTTGGTTAACGCTTATACTGCTCCCCCAAGAGAATGTAAATTCAATACATAAATGGTGGCATAACCAGAAGACAGAGAGTCTGAAGATGGAAAATTTAGAACTGGTAATTTCAGGAAAGAAATGTAGCATGTATCTTCGGATGCAAAGAATGAAAAAATGCATGTACCGGGATAGAAAATTATGACCTAATTGAGAAAAAACCCCTTTGTCTTGGCGTGAACTGGAATGATGATGATAGTCAACTGAAACGACACATGAAATGGGTGCCCAAACTCTATTTGCAAGCCCGAAAAGGCCTTACCAAGCGCGAAAAACTATTACCCTGCCTGATTGAAAAACCTCATTTGGTGCAATGGTGGACTAAGCGGAAGCCCGCAAACCTCTTACCTTGATGGAAAACCATTGAAATGGAGAGGATGGACTATGCAGATGCCGAAAAAGGCAAAAACTAAGCGTGAAAAGCAACGGCTTGGTTTTCGCGGTGAAATCATCAAAGCGAAAACCCAGGAAAATTATGACGATGGTCGGCTAGGCAGGGAGGGGGTTTGGATTTATATAGTTAAAAATTTCTCAGCCGAGAGTTAAAAAGGAATATAATATCTCAACCGAGAAACCATTTAACTATCAGCCGAGAAACCATTCCGGGAGTTTAATGTAAAAATTATGATAATACTCTGAGACGAGAAGGTTTAAAACTCTCGTCTAAATCATTATCTAACTATGGAACAACTCTCGAACGAGAGAATGTTAACCGTGGTTAATTTATCGTACAAGAAATATAACAACTCTCGCCTAAAAAAAAATTGTTGACTTTTTTCTTGGCCGAGAAATTGGAAATTATACAAAAAAAGGATTTGTCACAGAATTGTTTCCCAACTTCGTGTTTTCACCCAAAAGGAGATTTCTTTGTCTATTAACCTATAATATGCAAAACACTTTTCACCAACTTGTAACTTGGGATAAACCTCGACACAAATTTATTGTGACAAGCTCACAATATCATATATCCAAAATACTTAAGTAAGACTTGTGTCGAGCACTCTACTGTTAAAGCTCAAACTTTTACACGGTGAAATATTTGTGGATTTTTTGTGTCTTTCACAAAACGGTATATATGTAAACAACATTCACACAAGTAATTCTAGAGAACATGTGTGGCATAAATAAGACATGCATTCAACCATAAACTATCAGTTTTATATTATCGTGACGTAACAAAAGAACTACACCCGCAATTACAAACATGAAAATTACAAGGATATTTCACCTTTTACAAAGCTTCGACTCTCAACACCTTCCAAAATGCAGAAGCTTGAGCTTCTCGAATTCTTCTCATAAATTTTCTTCTTCTCTGCACACTATATTTTCTCACTTTTTTTAATTATTTTATTCTGCATATACAAAGACTAAAATTTGGTTCTCTTAAAAGCTACCGACTAACATTAAAGACTGTAGTAATTTTCTACCTAAAAACTCAACTTCAAAAATTTAATTCGAGTGCTTAAATGTGGAGAGACGTGAACTCTTCATGTTGTCAGACAGACTGACAGACGATGTAATTCTATGAACTTTGACTAAATCAACTGAGATGTGAAGTATATATGCTTATAATTAATATTTCCAACAATAATTTGAAAGTAAAAGGCAACATGTATAATAGTGGAAAATAAGAATACAATTAAACTTCACAAAGCAGTAGGCCTTATCAAGTTCTGTTATATTATCTATTGATAATGTTACTTTCATTAGTGTGGATAAGGTAACTTTAATCAGTATGGATAAGGTAACTTTAATCAGTATGGATAGCTTTTAAACAAATTTGGAGATGGCATGCTTGAGATAGAAAAGCTGTTGATTTCTATAGTTGTTCCAATAAATAAGGAATTTGGTAAAACTACCCTTCTAACCATTGATATAATTATAATGAATTTTTTAAAATCATTTCCTCAGTAACCAATCTGCCTATTATAAAAAAAAAACATTTTTTATAAGATTACTTGTAGTATATTTCAGTCAGTGTATTAAACACACTATTGTTTTGACACTTTCATCGTAGACGAATTTGCAAAGCTTAAAATCTCAACCTGAAACAAAAGCTTGTGTTAGCGTATTGAAGGCTTTAGCCCTTTTTGTAATTCCAACATAGGGAACCAAAAAGCTGGTGTGATCTTACCCATCAAATTGAGAAAAATCAACCGTTTGTAACTACACTACCACTACTTGTTGATTCAACCTGTTACTTGTTGGTTCAAGATTATAACTACACTACCACAAAATTTAATCTACGTAGAGAAACAACTAAGATTATATCACTTCTTAACAAACTTAGTCACTGGATAGTTTTGTTTTTTGGCCATACAGTTTTGTTTTTTGAAAATTGGCTGCTGGATTGGTTTTTCCTTCGGCTGTGCATAGATCGTTACGATTGAGGTGTGCAAAATGCACTAGATCCATCATTTATGAACCGCCAGACAGATATTGACATGTCGTGAACTGTATAAGATGGTTGGTATTTACTGTTTTTATCTCGACGTCATAACCAATGACGTATGGAGAGGAAGGATTTGGGACCTCTTCATCAATCCCAAATGAAATAGACAACTTCGAGAGACTATTTTCCTCACAGAGCAAGATGAAAACCAACGGAGCTCCACCGAAGTTTGTTAAGAGGATCGATGATGTTCCTTTCATGGCCTTTCCTCCGAAGGATAACATCCGGGTTGCACTCTCTTTGGAAGATCAGGCATTGATAGGACAATTTACTAGTCTATGGTCGTCCCTAAAAACCACCGAGAGTTGGGTCCAGAGGAACTAAAGGCCCTTGATTTCTCAAAACGTAGCTTCATACTCAATTTGACGAAGATACTTCTTATTTGATTTTGAATAAAAAATAGATAAGGATCTAATATTTTGAAATGGTCCATACTTCAAGGGTCCGTAAGGCCTCTATCTGAACAGATGGATGCCATATTTTTATCTAGAGGTAGATATTCCTAAAGTCGTCCTAGTCTGGGTCAGGCTATCAAGCCTACCAATGCACTGCTAGAATCCAGAATCACTAAAATCGATTGGTAACGTCTTGAGAATATTTATCGACATGGAAAGCCCTAAAGAAGAATATTCCTATGCCTGGATATGCGTGGAGGTGGATCTCGAATCCGGTCTACCAGAGGCAATCAAAATCACAGTTGGATCCTGGTACCCTTTTCAAAAGTTGGATTATGAACAACTACCTTTCAAGTGGATAGGATGTCCTGAATATGAGCATTTCCTCTGCAACTACCATTAGAAATAAGAAGCCCACCATGAAAAGGAAGATGGATGGCAAGCAGTAAATAAAATAAAACTGAATCAAAAGGGCGGGCAACCACCAAGAAATGAGATGAAAAAGAATGTGCCAAGGAAAACTTCTATGGAGACAAATCCTGCACTACAGAAGGAAAACATAGTAGTTTTTGTCCATTGCTTAATATTGAGGAAACCAACGTCAATGAAAATAAAGAATCAGAAAAAAGATCTGTTCCAGTGACTCAATCTGAGAACAAAGTCAATCCTTTGGCCCATCCAGATCTAGGAGCAGTGGAGGTAAAGGAACAAGGAAATCAAGGGAATATAAAAGAGGACATTGACTCTGATGAGGAGTAAGAAAATCAGGGGGAAATTGAGATGACTATAACAGATAAGAAAAAAGAAAGAGGAAGGAAATTGATCAAAGGAATAAGGGAGCAAGCCACATACACAAACAAGCTCCAAGGATCCCAACAAACCTTGGAAAAAATCCTCTGAAATCCCAGAAATACTCGACAGGAATGATAATCCCAAAAAGGGATTCTCTCCACTACCAAGAGTAAGCAATGAAGGCTCTCTCTTAGAACTGTAGAGTCCTGGGAAGTAAATTTATGGAAGATGACATGAGATATTTAATTTGAATATCCCAACTTGACCTACTACTGATCCAAGAGACAAAGTTGGAGAAAGAAACATTTCTCCAACTAAGTAAAAAAATTTGGAAAAAAGGTAGAGGACTCGCAGTCATCTCTAGGGGATCCTCCAGAGGAATTGGAATGTTATGGGATGATCATAAGTTTGAGCTGATCGAATCCAAGCACTACACCCATTGGATCCTTACAAAGATGTTGCATAAAGAAACTAATATCTAGGTAATCCTATTTAATATTTATGTACCTGTCACATTTGCTGAAAAAAATATTGTTGGAACTACTTGATGGAAGTAAGGAGCAACACTACGCTAGACAATATCATTCTAGCTGGTGATCTAAATGTCATTCTAAATCAAGCTGAGAAAATAGGAGGATCTCTGGTCAAATATCTTATAAGGGAACAAGTGGATGATCTTATTTTAGATTGGGGTATCTATGATGTCATCCCTTCTAAAGGGAATTTTACCTGGACTAATAAGAGTCTAGGACCAAGACATATATCTGCTAAAATTGACATATTTCTAATCCAAGATTCCTTTCTTCTTCTTGGATTTAATAACTCCTCCAAAATAATTCCATTTGGGGGATCAGATAATAATATAATCATTTTAGAGATAAAAAAAATGAACATAATTTCGGTCCAATTCCATTCTGATTTAGTCCTCTATGGACTTCTCATAAATATTTCATGGGACTGGTAGCCAAGTCTATTGAGTCACTAGCACAAAATAAAGCCAAAGCCCTCCTATCATTAGTGGACCACCAACTAGCAATTGCGGTAGTTCTGATCACAAAAGAATTAATAGAAAAGGAAGTCTATCTCCATCACGATCTACAAGAAACCTATAGGAATTAAGAAGAGGTATGGAGGAAAAAATCAAGAAGTCTCTGGTTTAAATCCGGGGATCAGAATATTGTCTTTTTCCATAAACAAGCAGAGGTAAGGAAGCACTATAAGAATGTACAAGAGATTCAACTTCAAGACCAAGTTGTCACTTCTTTTGACAAAATAAAAGAGGAAACTTCTCATTAATTTAGTGCCATCTACTCTGTAGATCCTGTAATTAATCCGTCAAACTTAGCACTTCGAGATTTAGTAACTAATCTATTCAAGAGAAAGGATAACAAGAAACTTACTCAAAGGATCACGCTAGAAGAAATAAAGGAGGCAGTGGAAGACATGGAAGAGGATAAAACACCAGGTCTGGACAACTTCAGTGCTAGATTGATTAAGATATGCTGGGATATTATTCCTAAGGATTTGCTCAAGATGGTGATAAAATATCAGCAATGTGAAAAAATCAGTGGAAGCATAAAATCAAGCTTCCTAGATCTAATACCTAAAGAGAAATATTCAGTCTCTTTTGATAGATTTAGACCCATCTCTTTTATGTAATATTGGTTATAAAATAATCACCAAAATTATGGCTAAGAGACTAAAAGACATCCTGCCACGAATCATCCCAGGGAATCAAGGATGTTTCTTCAAAGGTATGAAAATCTGGGACAATATAATACTGGTACTAGAATAAATTCACTCCAGTCTAAAGAATCATGAAAGAGGTATGGTGGTGAAATTATATCTAGCAAATGCTTTTGACAGAGTTTTCCATTTCTTTCTGCTTCAGGTGATGCTAAGGTATGGATTTAAAGCTAGATTTATTTGTTGGGTTAAATCTTGCATAACTAAACCATGGATAGCTCCTCTCATCAACAGAAGAGAATCAACATTCTTTCTGTTGATGTAATTGTAACTTCAGAGTGTATTCACTTGTATTTCCTATCTATTGTAACCCGATGTTTATTCTGGGATGTACTTGAGTCATGTAATGCCTCGATGTTCCAATCATGAAGTTTCTATAATGTGAAAGTCATGTCAAGTCATTATGGGTAACCCTCCTATTGGTCAAGGGTTAAAGTCGCCACAATTGTGGGGCCCTAGGGTTATTAGACTATCCTAGTGAATTTGACCCTAGGTGAGTCATTGTAAGTCAGGGAAATAGTCCCCACCATTGTGTTAAGGATAAACCTCCTTATTGGTCGGAGGAGGCAAAGTCCCCACAAGTTGTGGGGCACTAGGGTTATTAGACACTCCTGGAGATGTCGGCTCTAGTAAGTAATTGTTAAGTGAGGCTGACATGTTGGAGTGGGTTTCAAGTGAACGGAAGAATATAAATAGAGAGTGAGTCTCTCTATTTATTACATACACACTCACTCATTGGGGCACATGAGCGAGAGAGGAGAAGCTCTCTCAGTGTGTGAGAGAGAGACAAAAGCTGTGGAGATCATATTACTGTTTTTCAGGTTTTACTTTTGGTGCTGATTCTATCTTTGAGGAAGTTATTGGGTTTTTCTCCTTTATGGTTTCCCCAAGGAAAATTATTTCTGTCTCTTGTCTGTTGTGCTTTATTGCTGTGCATGTTATTCTCTCAGTTAAAGATCCTAAGATCATAATGCTAGCTTGAATGATAAAAATATAACATGGTATCAGAGCTAACCTGAGAAGAAGACATTGTGCAGCTACAAAAGATAGGGATTCTTACTTTTTGGGTCTCTCTCCACAATCCATCAAAAGTATGCTAGGCTGACTCTCCATTGAAGGGCGCAACTTTCTGTCGAAGCGAAATTCGATTCCGAGCAATTTCGGTTTTGGTGCGGAAAATTAGGGATTCTTGCAAAAGAGGATTTTTTGAGTGAGCCCGAAATAGGATTTATCTCCTCATAAAAATCGAAGTTTAGATACCTGGATCAAGTTTTTTGGTTGGGTGAAACTCCGGGAAAGTCAAACCCTAGTTTGACCCCGAGCTAGAAAAAACCTAAATACTAAAACTGCTAAGTTTTGGTACATTTGCTATATCCAGATATTGGAAAAGGATCAGGAGCTGAAAATTGCAGAGGAAAAAGAAAAAATATGGATTTACACTTTCTCCAAAATTACGCCTCAGATTCACTGTATTCTGGGAGATATGATCCCTCCAAGTTAGGGTTCCAGCCTCTTCCAGAATTCATCCCTAAACAGGACACCTGGGGAGAATTGATATATCTTGAGCTACATAGGTCCAAATGTGATTTCTGATGATTTTATAGAAAGGGCACGGAATTTAATTTCTGTGGTCCTAGTTTCAGATTCAGAAGATGAACCAATGACACGTGGCAGTCCGTACAACTTCGCTGTTCTGAACAGTCCTGTAACAGGTCACCTCAGGAAAATGATCATAAGTCCAAATTGGTGAAACCAATTCTAATAAAACCTATGGTTTTGGATCAGGGACATGTGAGGTTACGTCGGTAAGAAATTTCAGACATAGAGGAGAATTAATTTCAGAGATACCACAGAAATAGTAACAGGAATTTCTGCAGAAGAAATTGGAAAAGTAGGGCTTCCTGTTTCGGGAGCTTCCCTCCACTGTTTTCAGAAAAGGAGTACATTAGATAGCTCCATTTGAAGAGATATATATTTCTATCCAATCAGATCTAAAATATTCCAAGTTTTTAAAATTAGGTTTTCTCTGATAAAACCTAGATCAACCAGCTCTGAAACCAGGACGGACACCTCAAATTGGTAAGATATAATCTGTTGCTATTTTCATTTGATGTTGTCATTTCAAAGTAATATATCACATTAGCTTGATGATAATATTGGTGAAGTTGAAAAAATCCAAGCATTGAAGTATATGATCTCTCTAAAGAAAATGAATTGGACACCTACACAAGGAGAGAGGTTCCAATTCCAAAGGGAGACGAGGCTCAAAGCCTTACACAAGAAGAACTTGGTCAAGACTAAGAAGATCATTGCTGATTCAATCACGGATCAACTTGTACCACAAGTGTCTTTCCTAAAGACACCAAAGATGTTTGATTCCTTGACCAAGATATTTGAAGGGAAGAACATAAATAAGAAGATGTCTTTAAGAAACCAGTTGAAGAATGTGAAGATCCGGAATGCAGAGACCATGCAGTCATACTTTACAAGGGTCTCTCAAATCAAAGAACAACTTGTAGTAGTAGAAGAAGAAGTGGAGAATGAAGAAGTGGTGATAGCCACCTTGAATGGTCTCCCAGGATCATGGGATTCATTCATACGAGGAATGTGTGCGAGAAGGAAGTGATTACTTTCAGTAGACTCTGGGAAGAAGAAGAAGCTCGACTCATATTAAAAGAAGAGAAGATGGGAGCAACTGAAGATCAAACTCTCACCATCGAAAGAAGATCCCTCAAGCGATGAGGAATACGAAGAAATCAACTCTTGAAGAACCCCTTATCCATCTTAGCATTTGGATAAGAAACGATGCTATTATGAATGAAGAAGATGCTGAAGCTGAAGGCTCAAGAAGGAGTATACCCACGAAACAAATAAAGATAAGTATTCAATTGTCATTTCATGATATTATTTTGTTATGCATTTGTTTATATTCAGTTGATGTATTATGCATGATAGAATGTCTGTATTAACGACAATATACTACTAATATGCATGTAATGGGTAAGTAGCTCATGGTGCTATACAAATCTCCATTGCTACTTATCTAAAATGAAACCTCTTTGTTGACATATTGGATTAGTGCACAATCTCAATGTTGTCCTGGTAGAGATGGAAGGCATCTAAAAAGTTTCCGTGAGATATGGATGACGGTTGTATTGGATAAAGTAGTTGCATGATCATATATTTATGCATAAGAATTTGCTAGTATGAATATTCCTTATGAAATGTTTCTAACCATACAAATGCATTTGACTTGTAGGAAAGATCGCATACATAATCACCTACAAGCAAAGAAGAATGAAGACTTGTTCCGAAGAACAAGTGACGACAATTCAAAAATGAAGAATAATATGATGAGTGTAGCGACATCATTGATGCGAAACCTTCCAGCCATGAAGAAGTAAGCAAGAAGGAAGGGAAGACCAGTTCAAGAAAAATGATGTCTAGGATGCAGTATTGATACATGAAGGGAAGTTCATAGTTCCATCATGCAGTAGATGGAAACATCGTGGGATACAAAGCAAGATTCGTAGCATGAGTCTTCTCACGAAAAGAAGGCATAGACTACGAAGAGACATTTGCAGCCAGTAAGAATTGAAACACATACATGATGATATTGATGAAGATCTTAACCTTTGCTACAAGGTTGAAGATGAAATTCTATACACTAGATGGATACATAGAATACTAGTAGCGTAGGAAGCTAGTTGTCACTCTGATACAGAATGTTCAGTGCATAGAGCATAGAAGACAGAGGGAGTATGATGCTTCACTTTAGAGGGAGTGACTATAGAAGATCTAAGTTTCGACATGGTACAACAGGATGGATAGATTACTGATGACTCTAGGCTTTACTGAGAGTAAAGCAGATTCCAACCTTTACTTCAAGGTTGAAGGTGGAAGACCAGTGATGCTCCTGTTATGTGTTGATGCACTATTTTTCTAGGCATGGAGGTGTGGAAGAATGTGGATGGAATCTTCCTTGGACAAAGGAAGTATGCACTAAATATCCTGAAGAGGTTCAGGATGATGGATTGTAAGGCCATGACCACACTTATGGCATCAAACCTGAATCTATTGAGTGATGCTTCATTAGAGACAGTTGATGCTACGATGTATCGTCAGATGATTGGGTCCTTGATGCACCTGAGACCAGATATTTGCTTTGCTATGAAAACATTGAGACATGTTCACCTGATGGTAGCAAAGCATGCAGGGGTACAATTGAGTATGGGATCAAGTATGATATGAATCAGAAGATTAACCTGGAGGGTTATGTTGATTCATATTGGGTAGGCAGTGCCATTGATATGAAGAACACTTTAGGGTGTTGCTTCAATATGGGATCAGGTGTGATCTCTTGGTTTAGTAGGAAGCAATCATGTGTGGCACTGAGTACAACTGAAGCAGAGTATGTCACAACTTGTTTAGCTAGTTGTGAGGCAGTATGGATGAGGAAGCTATGTTCTGATTTATTTGATCTCCAATTAGATGCTACTTGTATACATTGTGACAACAAGAGTTGTGTGAAGTTGTCAGAGAATCCAGTGTTCCATGACAAGTCGAAGCATATCGAGATCAAGTATCACTATATCAGGGATATGGTGCAGAGGGGAGCAGTGAAGCTCAAGTATGTTGCGACGAACGATCATATAGCTGATGTGTTGACGAAGCCATTGGCCAGAGTGAAGTTTGAGTACTTTAGGGAGAAGCTTGGTGTTTTCCAGATCGAGGTCCCTTCCAAGGGGAAGTGACGAGTCCATAAGCCATTCTGACGAGTAGGTCAGATATAAGGGCTGAGCCATTCTGTCATGGTGAGAGGATTTGGTTCCTTCCATGTCAAATATGAGTACTGAATGCTATTCTTGGAATGGAGGTACCTAGTCAGTTACCAGGAACACTCAGTCTGGGACTGAGAGAGCCATTCTGACAAGCAGGTCAGATGTAAGGGCTGAGCCATTCTGTCATGGTTAAAGGATTAGGCTCCTCCCATGTCAGATATGACTGCTGGCCATTCTAACGAGTAGTTCATATGTAAGGGCAAATGCCACTCTCCGGGAGAGTGGAGGCACCTGGACCGTTACCAGGTAGCTCAGTCTGGGACTGGGGGCCATTCTGATGAGGGTGTAGGATTTGGTTCCTACCAGGTCAGATGTGAGTGCAGGCCATTTTGATGAGGGTGTAGGAATTGGTTCCTACCAGATCAGATATAAGGGCAACTTCCATTCTTTGGGAGAATGGAGGCACCTGGTCCATTACCAGGTAGCTCAGTCTTGGACTAGGGGCCATTCTGACGAGGGTGTAGGATTTAGTTCCTACCAGGTCAGATGTGAGTGCATGCCTTTCTAACAAGTAGGTCAGATGTAAGTGCTGAAGCCTTTTCACATATGATAGTGATGTCCTATCATGCTGGTAAATGTGAGTGTTGAGCCTTTCTGATGTGATTGTAGGCTCCTACATGATCAGATGTGAGTGCTGGGCGTGCCTTTCTGATGAGTAGGTTAGATGTAAGTGTTGGACGAGCCATTCTGACGAGTAGGTCAGATGTAAGTATTGGGTAGGCCATTCTGACGAGTAGGTCAGATATAAGCGCTGAAGAAGACCTACATGATGGCTAGGCCTACAACTTGCATGAAAGAAGGTTGGCTCTGTAGAAATTCCTGTGACGAGAAGAATCATGAGATAGCACCCGTGGTACTAATTCAGATTGAGTGAGGATCTAGATCCAATGATGATGATTCAGTAGCGATGATCCAGATCGAGTGATGATCCAGATCCAGTGATGATTTCTAGTGATGATCCATATCGAGTGATGATCCAGATCTAGTGATGATCCAGATCGAGTGATGATGTTCAATGATAATCCAGATCGAGTGATGATCCAGATCCAGTGATGATGACCCATGACGATCTAGATCGAGTGATGATCCAGATCCAAAGATGAAGATGACTTGAAGATGAAGATGACTTGAAGATGCAGATGACGAGATGATCCATAGAAGAAGACCAGTGATGAAAATTATGTCGAGAGAATACCTTCCTAGTTAAGAGGGAGTGTTGATGTAATTGTAACTTCGAAATGTATTCACTTGTATTTCCTATCTATTATAACCCGATGTTTATTCCAGGATGTACTTGAGTCATGTCATGCCCCGATGTTCTGATCGGGAAGTTTCTATAATGTGAAAGTCATGTCAAGCCATTGTGGATAACCCTCCTATTGGTCAAGTGTTAAAGTCCCCACAGTTGTGGGGCCCTAGGGTTATTAGACTATCCTTGTGAAATTGACCCTAGGTGAGTCATTGTAAGTCGGGGCAATAGTCCCCACCATTAGATTAAGGATAAACCTCCTTATTGGTTGGAGGAGGCAAAGTCCCCACAAGTTGTGGGGCACTAGGATTATTAGACACTCCTAGAGATGTCGGCTCTAGTAAGTAATTGTTAAGTGAGGCCGACATGTTGGAGTGGGTTTCGAGTGAACGAAAGAATATAAATAGAGAGTGAGTCTCTCTATTTATTACACACACACTCACTCATTGGGGCGCATGAGTGAGAGAGGAGAATCTCTCTCAGTGTGATAGAGAGAGATAGAAGCTGTGGAGATCATCTTACTGTTTTTTGGGTTTTACTTTTGGTGCTAATTCTATCTCTGAGGAAATTGTGGGGTTTTTCTCGTTTATGGTTTCCCCGAGGAAAATTCTTTGTGTCTCTTGTCTCTTGTGCTTTATTGCTATGCATGTTATTCTCTCAGTTAAATATCCTAAGATCATAATGCTAGCTTGAATGATAAAAATCTAACATTTTCAAGACTCCCAAGGACTAAGGCAAGCCTTTCCTGTTTCTCCCTTTCTCGATGCAATCCAAGCTTCAGTTCTCAGTCTACAACTCGAGAAATCTAGGAAGGATCAAGACTTAATTGGCATCAAAATGCCTTGTGGAACTAAAGATATAAACCACGCTCAATTTATAGATGACACAATCTTGTTAGGAGGCCCAAGTCACCATATAGCAAGAATGTTCAAGAACGAATTGGACATCTATTGCCAACCTTCTGGAAGCAAATTAAACTTAAAAAAGAGTCTGATTTATAGATGGAATATAAATTCAAGAGAGATGATAGACATATCTCGTATACATGGAATAGAGGGAGTAACTAACTGAGATTCTTTTAAATATTTGGGAGTTCCAGTTTTCAAAATCAAGTAAGAAATAACTGATTGGAATCCTATGATAGAAAATTTTAAGAAAAAAAATCTTTGCATGGGGGGCGGTCTGATTAATTTGGTAGTAAAAATCGTACTGATAAAGTATGTGCTGAATAGTTACCCATTGTATCAATGCTCCATGATGTTGACCCCTAAAGGAATTCTCGTTAAACTCGAAGGACTCTTGAGAGCCTTCATCTGGAATGCTGGGAAAAACAACGACGGTAAACATTTCGCTTTAATAAGTCGAAAAAAATTAAAAATGCCATGGATGGAGGAGGTCTCCAGGTAAGAGATCTAAAATATCAAAACCTGGCTGTAGGAGCAAAACTTTTATGGAACCTGTTTGAAAAGAAACCGTCATGGAGTAGTTAGATGATGCGGCACAAATTTTTTCAGGAAGGCTGCGATGTTTGGATAATGAACCCATGTTGAAGCAAGGCTCCCTAATATTCACTCTCTACAAGAAAACAATGCCTAGATTCAAAGAGGAATTATTCTAGATCCCAGGAAACGGTAAGCACGTTAGAATCTAGCAAGATTCCATCTTGGGAAATCCACTTCTCACTTCCTTCCCATCTCTCAATAATTAAAAAAATTGGACTGATAACAAATAAATTTACTATCTGTGGGAAATTTCACAATGGGAACTGAATCCTCCTTATCGCTGGGTGGGTTGGTCTCTTCCTGAATGTCTGTAAGAACTTGAAGATGATAAGAGACTTTTTCTCTTCCTGCTATTAGGGTTGGACCCTATGGAAAGAGGAGCCAAAGACAAGCGTGGTTGGGGTTACCATACTAGAAATTGCACATATGCTCAAGGTTATAATCACTACTCAGCAATTCCAAATGTACCTAACAATCCTTTGATTTGGAAAAGAATATGGAATTACAAAAGTTTACCGAAAATTGATTTGTTTATCTGGACACTTATGCATGGAAGCGTTCTAATAGGCGGGAATCTTGAAAGAAGAGGCTATGAAGATCCGTTCCACTGCCTTCTCTGTAAGTTAAGCAAAGAAACAAGCCAACATCTATTTTTAAACTATTCATTCAATCGAAATGTTTGGGAGATAATGGTCTGTCGATGGTTTGGAAATTTAAATCTGCTAGCAAGTATTCAATAGTTTTTTTTGAGCTAGGACCAAAAGTATCAAGGCAATTTTAAACAAAAATCAAGTCTTAGAGCCTGCTATCTAATGCTTCCAAAATTTATAATGTGGAACATCTGGATCGAACGTAGCCAACAAATCTTCAATGATAGGTCTCAAGGTCCAAAGCAAATTGAAATTAAAAATCAAGTTCTTATGGGAGAAACTCTAAGAGAATCTCGAGTTCCTAAGAATAAGATCGAGCTATCAATCGAAGAATCAAGTTGGTTAAATAAATTCAACATTGAATATCTAGACGTAGCTAAGGCCAGGAATCCGCTTGAAGTCTGGGAAATAAGAAAGGATTGATCTCAGATGGAAATATGGATGAAGGAGAGGAAACTCTTCAAACTCTTCTTCAATGGAGCTTTGAAATGAAATCTACAGGTGGCCAGAGGGGGAAGAATCATCATATCTCCCGAAGGGAATAATGGATATGAATACTATTGGAATATTAGAATTGACACAAATAACATGGTTGAAGCTTATGGGCTTTGGCAAGGGATTAAGAAACTGGAATCTCTAGCGGTAGAGGAACCAATTGTGATAGGAGATTCTCATCTAATTATCCAGGCTATGGATGGCACAAGCCATGGTAAAAGCTTAATATTAACCAAATTGATCAAAAGAATCTAGACCATTTCAAGAAATTTTGGACATCTTGAATTTGCACATATTCTTCGTGAGTCGAATATCAAGGCTGACCAAGAAGCAAATGAGGCGATCAATCTACAAACTAATGAGCTATATGCCAACTATCAAATTTCCCAAGTTATCCCACCCTAAGCGGGTTGGAAATGTGCAAGAAAAAGAAAAGCATCAATCAATACCAAAGACAAAAGAATCTACATCAACTAATTCAGAATTTCAAAATGATTATCCGTCTTGTAATTGATAGATTATGTTAGTAGTTGTATGGAGTCAGAAGTTTTGAAAACTACTTGTATTTACAGCTCTAGTATTGATATAAACCAGAATTATGTATTCTTATAATTGGTTTGTCTATTATCTATATAATCTGATCCATAATCATTTTAGTATAAAAAAAACTTAGTCACTGGAATAATCATCAGTGTTGAGATTCAAATTAAAGTTTTGGAATTTATGTCCACATAACCATCAAAAGAAAAATCTAGAATACATATAAGACATGAAATCTTTTCATTGTAGATGAAATCTGCATTGTTCACTTTCCAACTGCAAAGTACTAGGTTCCTCTTGAAAATATTTAAATAATGCAAGTTAAGAAGTCATTTGCAATAGGCATTTAACCTACAACAATGATACCAACATACCGAATATGCTATCATATAGTTTCATTGTTGCACATAATCTCAATTTAAGTTCTTTAAATGATTAACGCAAACATTATGCATGGTTTAAGTTATGATTTATTTCTATAGGCGTTATTTGAGAACTTTATGGTACGCCTATTAAAAAAGGGTCAATTACCATTAGCAGACGAGCTAGGACAAAATGAAGAATTCCCTCCAACATATTTTCGAATATGTTTACTAAACTCTATTCATCTATGAATATTAGACAAATGAGGAAGTAATAAAAGACAACTAAGGACCACAACAAAGAGAATGGCTCCGCCATCCATAAGATGTACATATAAGAGAATACATATAGATGTACATGTCCACTACTGCAATTGTCTTCCCTTAAAAATTGAAGGATCTCCATCTCAAAGAGAAATTTTGTAGTATTCAAACCATTCAGTTATGCAATCAATGTTAATGGATAGTTTGCTTGTCAAATAAATGTGAACGCGGAAGATTAAATAATGCCAAATAGAGTCTGCATTTTAGGGCGATGTTTTTGAGTGTGAATGTGATAGATTGGATAGGTAGCACAAGCAATGGTTTGATTTTGGTCCCTGCTGTATGCATTTTGAATTTTTTTATGTATACTTACCAATAAGTTCCTATCATTGTTACTTTTCTGTACTTTTCTGTTCAAAATAGACAATTAGTAAAAAATATATGGACATATCATATTAAAACCCCCATAGATATTGTGTATCTCATCTGAATATAAAACATTGAAGATACCATACAAGGGCCAATGGAACAATCACAATGCCAACTATAAAAGGACGTCTTATGAATATGTTTTTAAAAATAATGATATGAGGCGCAATGAATATGCTACATGTAACATGACAATTGTGCAATTCATGCAGTGGAAATGTTAGAGATTTTGATCTCATTGGGCCTTTAAAAGACATGCTAGAATTCATTTAAAAACAATCAAGAGGGCAAAGGTAAAAGATGAAACCCTTGAAAATTCCTAGTTTGGTTTTACAATAGGTAGCTATGGCAGTAATATCAAATGCATTGTCCACTTTAATAATTTGATCTGATCCAGGTGTACGTAGAAGGTTCCCAATTCCACCCCTATGCTCTCCAAAAAAAAGTCTTTATCTTAAATGACTTGTTGGGCGGTGTGATACCAATTTCAAAAGATGTAGCTGTCACTATTTCACCATCAATTTCAAAAATTATAGCTATCACAATTTCCCCATCGAATAGTAACTGTGCATGTGCTATCCTACAAAAACTAAGTTTATGAGAAGTTAATTATTATAAGATGAAATTTGTGCATGCATGAAAGACTAATTGGCTGAGAATATAAATTGTAAGGCACACTATAATGTTAGTGGAGAAAACAAAACTGTACACATACTGAGAGAACATTTATGATGACAACTAGTTGAGGGTCTTCCCCAGGTCTATGCAAAGTAACCACTATATCCCGAAGGAAGTCACCTTCTTGTCCACCTACTAGTATGAACAAAGCAAACATAACATGGTACAATTATGACAGGACTGCTAAGCAACAAATTTTAGATAATACTATTTAGTTTTGTTCAACATTCACCATATTCACCATCTGCATCAACATAAATAATAAGTTCATTCTCAAGATTTTCTATGCATTATCGACTATTTGATTTGTATGAACTTAAAAGAGAACAAAGATATAAAATATCTTAGCAATGATTTCACAGTGTGTTCAACAACTTAAATGTTTTAATTGAACTTTGCATGTGTTGTTTATCTATGTAGTTGACATGCAAGACAACCAATGGTGTGGGGTGAAATTTAGTGGGAAAAATACTTTGGTATTAATCTTTTCTATGAGACAAATATTTTTTTCCACTTAAGAATATTCGCTTGGATATGTTTATTGTGCCCCCACTTCAAGAGCACACTAAAGTCATGCAGATCTTAAAGAATATATTTTTGAGCTTATGTGAAGGGCCTGGAAATATGTTGAGCTTCAACCACACCAGGTTGAGCTAAAATCTTCCCGCAATGCTAGATTTTAACTTGGACCATTATTGTGATTTGGAGAAGTTCCCTCCCTGGTATTTGTGACATATCTTCTGGTCAGAAGTGGTCAATCACTAACTGTCATCTTAAAAAATTACCCAATTACTTGGGAAATCTCATATCTTTAAGAATTACCCAATTACTTGGGAAATCTCATATCTTTAAGAATGTTAAGGCTATCTGCATGTCTAGGTTTAAAGCAGTTCCAACATCTAATGGAAAAATTGGAAAGCTAGAATATCTTGACATTTCATTTTGTGAATGCTTAAACGAACTTTCTGAGGAAATAGGGAAGCTGAGGAAACTTAATGAGCTTGACATGAGAGAATGTTCTCGGTTGAGGAACCTACCTAAATCATCTGGTGGGATGACATTTATAAAGCATGTTATATGTGATGAGAATATTGGGCATCAATGGAAGTGTTTTAAGAGGTTGGATAGGCATACTTTAGCTATGATGAGAAGTTGTACAGGAACACATCAACTTGGACTGGTAAGAGATGAATACATAATCATAAGTTTTCATGTTAAAAAATCCTGATTCTCGTATGGGTTCCTGGAATTTAAGTTGTTAACATTCCATATTTGTCCATCAAATTGAATTTTTTGTTTTCTTTTTACAAACTTCCTATCTTATCATGATGGCGAGATATTTAAGTATGAGCACCTTGAAACGTTAAGGATTATAAACTTTGTAACCTGCGCCAAACCCCATATCGTCTTCACTAGTGTTTAGCGTCACACATTTCTACACCCATAATTCCTTCAAATTTACTGACAATTGATGTTCATTTGTTTCAATTCCAGGTTATGCAGGTAAATATGTGAATCAATGGTTGCCTTACCAACACTGGGAAGAGATGATGTTTCCATTATGGCTTTCGGATTGAAAATCAACTATCACTCCATGCAATCCTTCACATCAATCATCATTGCATGCAATCCTTCACATGCCAACAAACTAATAGATATAATATTTGATCAATTGACGAAGCTCGACCCTGGAGAGCCATGCTTTCAAGCTACGAAACAAAGCTAGCATTATCACCTTAATCCTATGAGGAAATGCAAGGAAAACATCATTGTCGTACAAGCTATGTGCAAAGGCATGAGTACCCTATAAGTTGTGTGCAAAGGCATGAGTTTCCTACAAGATGTGTGCAAAGGAATGAGTAGAGATTGCTCTCTCGGCTTGCAAATTCAAACAGTTAAAAAAACATGATTATCATATGCATAGACTTTCGAGTTGTTGAGAAACACAAATATTTTCGACAGCAATAGCTACCGAACATACAAATATTAACAATAGAATTGATATTTATCAATGTAATGTAATAATATCCCTTTCCAAGTGCAGTTCTAGTGGAAGCGAAAGTAATTGCACCTGCAAAGGTTGGATATATGTTCTTTCACACATAGTATCAAGCAGCAAAAGTAGAGGTATTGGATTATGGCAGTCCTGTGAGGTGTTCTTGATGGATGCATATGTGTCTCAATTACAACTCGATAAAAATGAGATTGTACTGATAAAATGTAGTGAAAAAAACATGTAAACATCAATTCTAAGGGGAAAATGTAAAGTTACAAATCATATGCATGTTAAAACTGAAAATCACATTAATAAATACCTAGTAGGAGCGGATTTTGTTGGCTTATTAGCGGGATGATCACAATAAATTGAAAAAATAGCAAAAGATATATAGACCAGGATGTAAACATAAGAAACATTGATGAAGGTTGGAATTTTACAGACCAGTAACAACTTTCATCTGAGATTATAGTTGGATCTGAACAAATGGCCCATGGTTATCCTTTAAATGGACCTATACGGATTGTAACATTTCTTCCATTTAAGTAAAGTTTCCTTCTGCCTGTTTCCTTTATGTCTTCCTCCACCTGCAGTTTTAGAAACAAATTGGAAAATTTAGGCAACGATTGAGCATAATCAGATTTTGTCTAATTATTAGAATTGAATCCAAATTTGTATCGTCTGATTGAATATTTCAACCTCGATGTGGCCTCCTTTGGGAAAGTAGAATATCTTATGGTGGCCTTATAGCTCCAAAATGTGATTCCAATGAGTCATTGTTCTACAATGGTAGTAGCATAAGATTATAAAATGCCTCCATAAAAATTTGCAGACATATAGCATGAAAAGACATAGCAAGCAAATGGTAACTTAAAAAAATAGTATACTTACATCTCTATCACTTGCACAACACGATCCCCCTATAGCAACAAAGGACTGAGATATTGCACACATGAAGCCACCATTATAAAGATGATGGCTATCATCTATTAACATCATACCTCGGTTGATATGTTCAATGGGGGATTGGTTTCCCTGATACAAAACACGTACAACACATTCCCGTTAAGGCATCATATAAACATTACTCAATGAAGATGTTAAGCAACATGAAGCAAAAATATTGAAATGTAACTTCTAACAAACCACATGCACAATCATCTCACCTTGAATGGGACTTCAAGGATTCTCATAACATCTTTCTGAGTGACTGTATTAATGTATTGATCTAGAGGTAAAAATTGAATTAATGTAGTTTTGAAACGGAGGGATTGAATTTGCATTTGTAACTAGAAAAGAAAGACAAAGAAGCAAAAGCATGGATTGCATATACCTCCTTGTTGGCAACAATTTGCTCATACATATTTAGAGGCGAGTAGCTAAACATCTTGTTTGCAATGATTTGGCAGGAAGAGATGATGACGATGCCAATTCAAATACGTGTAGTTCTAAAATGGAAAAAAAAAGTGATTGACAAGTTGTAGCAAAAACTAATATTTACAAGCCATATGTTGTATTTTGGATATGATGATATGAATAGACCATATATTGTCTTGTGGACAGCATTTAAAATGAACTACTCATTATAACAACAATATTGTAGTTGCATAAAAATGAAGGGAAATTATATGTACAACTATAAGAACGGGAAAATGAGATGTTTCACTGTTTAGTTGCAATATGTGTAGGTATCATCAATTCCATGAGGGGTTCAAATAAAGGAATCAAAGGACACTAAAATATGACATTAAAAGGAACACCACTGAGAGAACATGAACATAGCCCTTTGTTGGTTAGCAAAAAAATATGTTTTTTTGCTTAATTCATATGTCCAATTGTTCAAGAACCTTTCTAAATGCAACACATATAGGAACATACAATGAACAAAATAATAATAAAAACTAAAACTAGGCATGCAAAACACAACAATTAATGATAATATATAATAATAGAATAATCTCATGAGTTAAGTTGATGGAAACTATAACATGAAGGGCCACAAATTTTGATTTGGACATAGCGAAAGTGAATAAAACAATAATATGATTGTCTTACCAATTGCACATCTGGGTAATCCTTAAAACACTTGGAGGGCGGGGGGGTAGAGGGGGGTGGGGGAATTAATAAATACACATTTCATTTAAAATTTTTGAAAATAAAATGCTCACATGAATATCAAAGTGAAAGTGCTTTTAATTCAGTATTTACTTCTCTAATGTAATATAAAGTAGTTTGCAAATAAGCATATGTTGCAGTGTTAAAGACGACTTACACCCATAGACAATCCAAAGAGTAAGCAAACAATGTTTTTTAAATGCAATTAAACCATAAAGTAAGGATCAAAAGCCATATTAGTGGACGCATTAAATTTGTACATTGTCTATACATAGGGGTTTGTGGGGCATAATGAAGTGCATGAAACACATGCAAGGAAAAAGTAGGTGTAAGGAGAAGAAAAAGGAAAATGCAGGCAAGTACAAGCAGTCAATCATATATGCAGGTGGGGGAATGTCAATGACAGCACCATATGCAGTTTACTCGTGAAGCAAGATGTTGTTTCTGAATTATCAAGTCTTGACAGACCATGAACAAAGTATCCCTTTCATGCATATGGATCATGCGTGGAAGGAAGGCTTTCAAGTCTGACAAGCGTGTGATAGTTGGGTGAATGTAATTCAACGAGAGGGTGGAAGTTGATTGGAAGAGTGATTTTATTTGTTGAAGTGATACTTGTTGTTCGTTGAACTATTAGCAAGAGTCAGTAGGGATGTTCAAATATTCCATATCCATCTTTGTTGTGGTAGGGGTATAAGGGAAAAAACAACGAAACATTATAATATTTACATATTAAAATCATATAAATGAGATGTAAAGGAAAGTTTGTGAAACGAAAGTTGTTTCATTTGTTGTTGTTGTTGTTGAGTGAACATGTAAGACAATGATTCAACCATCTGTGTGTTTTTCTATATTTTATGTGAAAAAATATGAATTAAAATGTGTAAGAAAGTGTGCTTTCTCAAAGAAAAAATAACAAAACACTAGTAGTAAGATGTTCAGTCCATAGGTGGCAGGGTTCAATAGATTTGTTGGAAAATATTTGAAATTACATGAATTTACAGTATGCAAATTAAATTCACTAAATTCGTCAACCATAAATAAGTTTTAAAAATAGTTGTTGCCTACTAGGATGGTGGTTATGATAATTTAATATTAAAACATGACTTCTATTTTTAGGAAAACCTAAATTTCTATAATTGAACATTCCATAGAAAATTGCATCAACATGCACATCAACTAATGTTTGGCGTGTTCGTCAATTCAATTGTGGGAAAGTAGAGAGTATTTGCTTTAAGGTTGTGGAGTACTCTTTATCTTTTTGTTTGGGGAATGAGCAATTGGTGAATACACTCAATTTGTTTGCTTGGTGAATATTGAAACAATTGAATATACCAATTGTTTTGAGTATCTGATAATTTTGAGTGACAGGAACAAATTTTGTAGTGGGTTTCTTTTGCTGGCAGTAACAGATCCCATTTCAGCTACTAAAATGGGAGCCCCATTCATTCACTAAGGAAACAATTAAGATTATGATTTTTGCTTATGGGGTCTTATTCATGCTTATTGTAAGTACTATGTTTTGTTTTTTTAATAAATTGCATCAAAGCCTTGTTTTTTTGGTTTTGTGGATTGCAGAAGTAATCTATTTTGCTTTTCTGCAACGCGCATTCCATAATGTGGATAGCGTAAGTCCTTTTTTGGAGGTTTTGAAAATTGTTTTCCCACAACCCGCAACCCATAAATGCAGATTGCAGGTATTGAAATTTCTTTCTTTTGTTTCTTTTTCCTTTCCGCAACCTGCAACCCGCAATGCGGATTGCGAATGTCGAAAAATATTTTTTGTGAATAAAATCTCAATTTTTGGTTCTGCATTTTCGCAACCCGCAATGCGGATTGTGAAAATCGAAAACTCAATAAGTAATAAAATTGCAAAATTGTGTTCCCGCATTCCCGCAATCCGCAATGCGGATTGCGGAAATCAAAATTGAAGAAATTGGTTAAAGTTTATCTCCGCAATTTGGTATCCCACTCTAATCTCGACCATTGATTTTTTCGAAATCTACGGTGTAGATATATTTCATCGTTGGACTTGGCTAATTTAAATCAATCAAATTTTACGATTTGTTCACCATTTAAACTTGCAATTTTTACCCGCACTAAGATTTTACTGTTATTTTCTCATAGAGTCCACGAATCCTCTTGTTTTAAAGCTATCTATGGGTAAGTTTCTCGAATTTCTCAAGTCTCAGTGGTTCAATTTGGTTATTTTTATCTTAGGTAAATTTTAATTATGGTTGCCAATTTTTTATCAAAATTTACCTCCCAATATGTAAACATGTCGAGAACTACAAGGTCAAGGACCGCTCTGAATGAGAAGAAGAGTAAGGACCCAAATGCTAGTATCTTCTTTGACACTAGTGAACGGGTGTTAGAAACATACTACATAGACTGGTCCCAAATCTATGCTATTTTTTACCATGATGATTTTTCCTCCATTTCTCATGACCAGTCATTTTACAGCAATATTAGTAAATCTCAGCTCCACTTTATCGTGGCCTATTGTAGATACAACAGATCCCTATTTTATCCAAAACATGGGAGCCCCAAATTTATATGCAAAGGTAATATTTAAATTTCTCAGTCATTTTGGGGTTCCTGTGTTGTTTTTCATGGTTTCCTATGCCTTTGTCATGATTTGATTTAGTTAACATTTTCAAAATTTATGCTTTTTGTGAGTTGTAGAAAGAACTAATTTTCCCAAAAGTGTGCCTTTCTCGCAACTCGCAATGTGGATTGCGGGAGCTTGGTTTTGTGTTTGAAACTTTTTCGTTCCGCAACCCGCAATACGGATTGTGGGTGTGGAATTTTTTTTCAAGAATCGCATTTTATCATCCCACAATTCAGGATTATGGATTGCAGGAAGTTGTTTGAATTATGATTTGTGTTGCGTGTTTCCATAACTCGTAATTTGCGGATTGCGGATTGTAGAAAGGGTTAGTTAAAATTTTAAGATTTTTGTATTCCCACATCTCGCAACCCGCAATGGCGGATTGCGGATTACGGGAATTCTCACACACGTTAGTTTGTTAAAGTTTTGAACCTGCATCCCACAACCCACAATTTGCGGATTGCGGACTATGGGATGATTAATAAAATTGAAATCTTGCGACCTGATTCCACATCCCGCAATATTTGAACCAGACCGTCTATTTCTTTTAATCCTACGGCCTAAATTCAACCCACTGAAAATCTATAAAGAGATGGGTTCTTTGTATTTTCTTTATCATTTTTACTTTTGAAAATAACCTCACTCCATGGGCTTTTACTGCAAATTTTACCAGGAATCATTTTCACAATTCTGTTCAGTTCCAGGTTGGTTGTTCTATCATTTCCACATTTTATTATTTACTGTTGCTTTGTTTCTCAATTGGTCTTGATTTCATGTTTATGCATCTAAATAGAGTTATTCAATTTTCCAAAATGACAAGAATTACCTGCTGCAAGAACACTCACAAAGACATGCTGACCAAAGACCCAAACTTTGGCATCTTCTCAGACACCAATGGTAGAATTATCGAAACCTACCAAATCGACTGGCCTAGGGTCTACTTGATTTTTGACAATGATGACCCATTGGATATTCAAAATGACCATTTGGCATACCAGAAAATTAGGGATTCTGGGCTACATGCCATTACTTCCAGGCCCGCTATCCTTCCCTACACTAATGCATTCAAATGGATTGTAGACCATGTAAACCCTAAATACTTTCCCTTTAATGATAGTGCATGGTCACAGGTAGCTACCTTCCTCATGAGGTTTTTACTAGAGCCTATGCTCTTAAACCAGCTGTGCAACCCCTTAACACTGAGTTCGCCCAATCTTCTAAGACTAGGTATAATTTTAATGAAATGCTAAAATCCTAAATGAATGAGCCTAGAAAATTCTCACAAAGGGCTAACAACCTATACCCAGTCGCCTGGTTTAGAAAGCCTTATCCCTTATTGGAATCCATGCTATGGAGGATTTATGGTCTTCCCAATTGTTCTGTGTTTAAATTTGAATGAGCTCTAGTATCCCACCATATCCTAACAACTGGTGAGTCTTTCCCTTGGGCACTTATCCTATCATTGGAACTCAAAATATCCATTCAAGACTATCAAAAAGCTACAGCTCGGAAGAAGCCGAATTTCTTCTTTTCATCTTTTATCATTGATGTGTTCTACACCGAATTCCAATATCCCAATTTGGGATGGAACTGGACTTTACCGGCCCCTCCTGTACCTATTTATTATTCAGCACTATGGGATACCAATTATGCAGCTATGTTCTATGAAATTTGTGAGCACTTCATAGGTAGTATCTATTTTACAATATTAAAAGAGGAAGCTCCTACTTTTTCAATTGAATCCAAAACCTTCATTGCCACAATGGGTGATTGGTATGTTGGTGAATCCTTTTCTTACATCAAAATTTGGGGTAGCAATACTGTCCATATGTTTCCCAGGATATTTCCTAATAGGTTCATTATTGAAGAGGTTTCTTTCCAGATTGTCACTCATGTGTACAAAATACTTGTTGGCCCTAAAAGAAAAGGCTGGCCTAAATTTCCTTTGGATCTTGGGCCATTAGTCATCCCAACTTCAACTTGGATTGCAATTTTGAGTGACCAAATAGTTTCTTTGAAACTGGGTTTTTCTTTTAAAAGAAAAATGACCCTAAGGGGTTTCTTGATGCTCATTTTAAACAAAACCATGTTGAGAATGGTTATGTTCATGAAGAAGTTCCTGATGACTCCATCTACCAGGGAGTGAATACCTTTTCTGAAGTCTTAGCTAGGGATAAGAGAAAAGATAAACAAAGCCAGATTTTACAACTTCAACAGGAGCTTAAATCCAAGGTGTTGAGATACATAGCAATGGAGATAGAAATCCTTGAAAAGGTAAGAAAAGACAGAGAAGAGAAAGAATCTCAAGGAGAAAAAGTTCCTCTAGTGATTACTTATCCGGATGGGAACAAGGGTAAAATCTCTATGGAATACCCTCCACAGGTAAAGATTGCTCAACAATTGAAAACATTGATACAAACATCCCAGCAATCAAAGCAGAATTTAGCACACATGACTTTAGTATTGGACACTCAAGTAGATGTAGCTGCTAAGCCTGCTACTGACATTCAAGTAACTACTATAGTTACCCAGGTGTATGATGATCAAGCAGCAACTGAGGTTAAGCCTGCTAAAAAATAGAAAATTTAGGTTACTGCTTCTCATACCCCTACCATAGATTTTATTGACTGTGATACTAAAGAGGAAGTGCATTCCCCTAATCTTGTAATTGAAGAAGTAACTGAGCATTTACAAATAGTCATATATTTGTTCAATAATAATGAAATGAAAGATTATATCCCTAATTCTAGGTTCCTAGAATCCACTTCTGTTTCTGATTCTTCAACTTCAACACTTCTCTTCTCATCTATCCAAACTCTTTCAACTTTGATTGATGGGGAAATACCATCATCTTCCTTATATAAACTCTATCACACCTTGACCACTACCCATGTTTCCCTCCAAGCCAGTTCAATACAACATCCCATACCTGCATCTACTATTGTAGAGATCCAGTCTTTGAAAGTTCCTTTGCAATTACCCTCATTCACCCTTTCATCATCAACTATTACCAAGCAGATTTAGTACCCTCATCATCAAATCCAGTTGCAAAAATTTACATTCCATTCCCTGAAACTTCCATCTCGATCCTCTCTTCAACCTCCGAACCATCAATTATTCAAAACATCTCTTTTTCCTTTCCTACCTCTCACATTACTATTCCCATACCCACTCCCACCATTACTCATACATATTCATTTGTTTCAACAATGAATGAGACTTCATCATTTATTGAATCAATAGCTGAGTTTGAAGAAGACATTGTAGTCCCTATTGGGGATTATTTCTACAGTAGGTCATCCAAGGAAGTGGTTAGAAAAGGAAGGAAGAGAAGCAGAGATCAAGGTGCTTTGGAAGCACCTGTTACTAATAAGATAATCTAGACTTAGTAGTCCAGTGATCCCTAGGTAGATGCAGTTGATGAAACTACAAATTTGGGCACATTTACAGGTGTGAACCTTGATGCAGTTAACACATTGAATAAGGAGCTTGATAGAAGAAAGGAAGAGATAAGCAAGCTAGAAGAAGAACTGGATATAACAAAAAGGGAGCATAACACTTATGTTGGTTATGTTAAAAGGGTATCTGAAGACAGGTTTAAAGAGTTACAGCTGAAGAATACTTCTCTCCAGGATGAATTGCATAATTGTTAGGTGAAATATATGTCATAATAATTACATTGCAGTGCAGTTGCCCAACTATTTACTTGTCAATTCGGGGTACGTAAACTGATGAAGCACGTGCATTGTTTGTGCAGGACTGAAGTAGATCTAATCTAACTTAATCTAATTTGCTGAATTCAAATTAATCTAGGAAAGCATTGAAACACTAACTAGG
>LPNX010444671.1:0-79170 GCA_001517045.1 Pseudotsuga menziesii
AATTCTACCGCAGAAGCAGAATATATTTCAGCTTGGGAAGCTGCTTGTGAGATAGTTTGGTTAAGAAGGATTTTGCAAGACCTCAAAGTTGATCAGAAAAAAGCAACTTCATTATTTATTGATAATCAGGCAGCAATCAAGTTAGCCAAAAATCCTGTTTTTCATTCAAAAACTAAGCATGTGGATACTAAGTATCATTACATTCGGGCTCTCGTCGTCAAACAAATCATCAAGCCAAAGTATTGTCCATCAGAAGATCAAACTGCAGATATTTTTACAAAATCTCTTGGAAGGGTCAAATTTGATAAGTTTAGAAATGAACTTGGTATTTGTTCAAAAGAATTTTTGGATCAAAGGGGGGATTGTTAGGAATTATGATCCAAAATGTAATAATTAGAAGTTTAGTTTAATAAATGTAAAAGGGCATCTACACACTCACGTGATTATGTGAGGTGTCCCTTAGTTAGTTTTGGTAACGGTAAATTAGTTGTTACTCTTTGGATATTTAAATCCATCGAGTTTTCCATTTGAGGTAATCTTTTCGGGATTTAGCCCTCACATTTTTGTGATGTAATTATTTTCCTTCTTCATTAATAAAATTATGTGTCTGAGGACACTTTGTCAATCTTTCCATCGTCTTACTTACCTTTTCCTATTTAAAACGCCTTAATTGCAAATAAAGGCCTTAATTGCAAATAGTGTAAGTTTTAACTTTTAAAAAGTATGATTGAGAACACTCCACACTTTACTTTAAAAGCTCTTTCATTTTTATAAGGCTATTGTCCCCCTAAAAGCAAGTGTAAAAGTTTATTAATTCTCTTCTCATATGAAAGAAGCTACTAATTTTTATAAGGCAATTGTCCCCCTAAAAACAAGTGTAAAAGTTTATTAATTCTCTTCTCATATGAAAGAAGCTACTAATTTTTATAAGGCAATTGTCCCCCTAAAAACAAGTGTAAAAGTTTATTAATTCTCTTCTCATATGGAAGAAGATACTAATTTTTATAAGGCAATTGTCCCCCTAAAAACAAGTGTAGAAGCTTTTTAATTCTCTTCTCATATGGAAGAAGCTACTAGCCACTGCCAAAATAATTTCAAATCCTTAAAAAATTGAAATTAAATTTTTTTTTATAATATTTTACGAAGTCAACTAAAATTGAATTGATATTGAGAGATTGAAAGGATACGCCTTAATTATATAAATCCAAATTTCATGTCAGTAAGGAATGTGGAATGTGAATGCATAGGAATGTTTTAATTACATTGTGGGAGAAATTGGCACTCTTTACTTGTGGACTCTTTCTTTGTATTGGTGTGCATAGTCACATGACATCTCGGAAGGCTTGTGATATTCACTGAAAGCAAACGGAGTTGGAGCGATTTGAATGAAGTGAAGACTTGTGCGGTTGTTGTGAATTTCAATCCTTTCCTCTTTATGAGCCAGTACTTATAGAACCGATGCTAAGACTTATGCGGTTGTTGTGAATGTCAATCCTTTCCTCTCTTATGAGCGAGTACTTATAGAGTCGATGCTCGGAAGCAACGTTACAAGGTGGCAGTCGATTCAGTAGAGGCCCGTAGCAAGCGAGAGGAAAACATGGTGGATATTCAAAAGTCTAAAAGGGAGGAAACTCTGCTCGAAAAACGTAGAGAAGCCCTGAATTCTCAGCCCTCGAGTGGATATGATCAAAGGATTTCCCTTGATGAAAAGGTAAAGTTTCTTTGATTAGCAATATATGTTCACTAGGAGTTTACCACCACTATCATCCTTACTAAGTTACTGCATACGCAAATACTTAACAATAATTTGTATGAATATAATTCCCATTTGTTATTTTCGGTGCAGTTGCAGTCTTTGCCAGTAGTTGTTGTCGCGCTTGCTTCTAATGACATTCAAGCAAAGGAGGCCGCTTTTATTCATCTACGAGAATTGTTAAGCATTGGTCAGATTCTTTTCCGTGCTACTATTCACCCACGATAATGTTGTGTATCAGAAATGGAAAACATATCATAATTTTATGTCAATCCTTACTAATGTCTTCTTTATGCAGAAAGTAATCCTCCAATCGATGTTGTCGTCGAATCCGGTGTAGTTCCCCTTCTTGTCGATATTCTCAGGAGGGCAGATATGCCTTAGCTTCAGGTAAAATGTAATTGCTATATTGATTTATAAATATGATAAAATAAATAATTCAATGGAGAGGTTTGATCTCGTTTGGGTCCAGAGAGTTGATTATAGCTAGTTATTTTAGAATTATTGTTGTGATAGTTGATAGCTTGTTATCATAAATGATAATACAGTTCGAGGCAGCTTGGGCTTTGACAATTATAGTATCGAGAAACACTGAACATACAAAGCTTGTAATTTACTGCGGAGAACTGCCATTATTTGTGGAGCTTCTTACGTCTGTGGATGATGATCTTCGAGAACATGTACATAATTTTGTCAATTATCTTACTATATTCTATGCATTTGAATTTCAACAATAAAACTACTTCTCACTTTGAGTTCAACTGCTGTTGCTATAAGGCTGTTTGGGCTTTGGGAAATATTACTGGAGACTCTGCAGAATATAGGGATATGGTACTCGCTCATGGAGCATTATGGCATGTGCTTGCCCAGTTTCAGAAGAATGTAACAATTTCAATGATCCGAACAGCTGCATGGACTCTCTCAAACTTTTCTAGTGGGAAACCCCAACCTCAATTTCATCAGGTAAGCAGACTCCATTTTATTATCTAGCTCTAGCTCTTTGTGATTGGTAGATTTGACTATTTTTTACAATGATTGGGCGTTTAATAAGTTTTAATTATATGGTAAATTTTCAAGTGTGTTTCGCTGGGTGGGAAATCTGTGCATGTTGTAGTACTCCATGTCTTACAAAGTTGAACATGGAAATCTATGATCAGAGTTAGAATTTAATAGCATCAAGAGTTTCTGCCTTTTGCTTATCGATTTCAGGTGAAATATGCATTGCCTACCTTGGAGTGGCTTCTCCATATAGAAGAAGAGGAAGTATTGGCATCTGCATGCTGGGCTCTATCATATATTTCTGATGGCCCCAATCAGAATATTCAAGGAATAATTGACACTGGCATTTGCCCAAAGTTGGTGGAGCTTCTGTCGTGAGTATCATGATATAAGCACTCTTGGTATTTATATATAACTCAATAAATATAAGCACTTAGTATTTATAAGTAACTTAATACATATAGTTTCATGGCTAATTTATATTTGGTGTTAAGTTCAGTTTATGTTAATTTTTAAATTCCAGCGTCACTATAATTTTATACATAAGGTCCTCAGTGTATTAATCAAAATGAACTATTCGCAGGCATTCTTCACCATTTGTTGTTACTCCTGCTTTAAAGGCAGAGAGCAATCTTGTCACTGGCAATGATGTGCAAACTCAGGTGTTACTTCAAACATTTTTCACACTTCTTCCAAATAATTATACAATACATTTGTTATTTTGCATCTGTTGAATGCATTTTCGGCTGTGATAAACTGTCTGACATAATACAAAGAGTCCAAATTCAAACACAGTGGATTTACTTTATTGTTTATTGTGTGCAGGTTGGTATTGACAATAAGGTTCAAACACGATTTACTTTATTGTTTATCTTATATTTTGTTGTGTGCAGGTTGTTATTGACAATAAGGTTCTCCCTCGCCTTTTGGATCTTCTCACAAATAAGAGGACAAAGAAAACCGTAATAGGACATACATGCTGGATAATCTCTAATGTTACTGCAGGAACAACAGAGCAACTTCAGGTGGGAACCGTTTTCGATTTATAGTGTTACTCGCTACCACTATCATATTTCCAGTGTAACATAACTCACGCTTTTATTTTAATGGACTGCACTCATTTTCATTGCAGGCTGTGATCAATGCAAATATATTTCCCCCACTTTTATCTCTTCTAGCAAATGCTGAATTCAATATAAAGAGAGACGTAGCGTGGGTGGTTTCAAATGCAAATGCTTCTGCAAGCGAGGAACAGATAAAGTATGAAACTTTTCTAATTTCTTCGCGTGTGTAATTTTCTGCATCCATCATCTTAAGGTCGATAACATGAGCCCTTTTCTATTACAGATACCTTGTGATTCAGGGTTGCATCAAGCCACTTTGTGATCTTCTAACCTGCCAGGATTCAAGGACTATAACAGTCTGCCTTCATGGTCTAGAAAAAATACTGAGAGCTGACGAGACTGAAAAGAATGAAGGCATCTCTGAAGTTAATGTATATGTGAGCATAATTGACGACGCTGGTGGCTTTGATAATATTCAGGCATTACAAATTCATGAAAACACACAGGTCTATAGAGAAGCAGTAAAGATCCTTAACAATGGTTTCGTCAAGGAAGATGATGATCACGTGCTAACCATGTATGATACACCTCAGTGTACAAAAGTTTCACCTGGTGGTTTTAATTTTATGTAGAAAGATGGATAATGTTGTTGTATATTGTAGGAATTCTGTGTATATTGTTAGAAATGCTGCATAAAGTTCTATGTGATTGTTGATACATCCTTCTCACAGCTTTACCGGTTCCTTAGGAATCATGGCTTTAAGTTAGGCTCTAAGTTATTAGGTTGTTTTGATTTCATGTAGTAGGAAAGATCGAAGGAAAGATTGATAAGTACACTTAATTTGCTTGGCTTGCAGAGGAATTTCTGTCGTGCTAATTCTGCTCTACTCACCGGTCGACGGTGATGCTTGGCTTTCTGTTCCTTTCCTTTGCATTGTACGTAAAACTGTGATAAGATTTAGTTTCGTCGCAATGCGGACCTAACAACCACTACTTCCCAAGCATTGTGGACTTTGTGGTTACAGTAACTTGATGTGCAATCTGTGTTTGTCCTGGCGTTCCTACGTCTTGTTCTTGTGCACAATTGTCCTCTGCCATTCATATCGAGGCCAGGCAAGCGGATTCAGCCGCAGTTTACGAGTTGGATCTTTGTCTTCTTTGGTGTTCTGTCAAATTGATATTTATTAATGTAGTCCTGAATATCTTGAATCCCGAATGCTGACCGTTTCTTTGCCCTCAAGACTGGCTATGTCTAGCCGCACGGAGCATTGGTGCCTCCAGGTTATATAGAGTCTAGACACATATCTAGGGCTTGCCGATCGAAGCCTCTGAACCGTGTTTTAATGGAAAATATGCTAATTCGAAGGACTAGAACGTTTTCTTTCTTTCTATTTGCAAGCATTCTGGTTTCGATCCAGTTGAGCATGACTGGCGTGGTGGCCGCTAGAATCATTCGGGACATGAAATTTAACTTTAAATTGAATAATTATGCGAGAGACGATCCTGGTTTCGCCAAGCTTCCCAACGTTCTGCTAGACCGGCTGCATATACCACGCCAATCGTCGACCCTGCCGGTTTTCAAAGAAGCTCCGGCGTTTCGAAATGGTAAAGAATGCATTGTCTCGGCACCTTCATCGTGGAGATCAGGCTATTCTCAACTTCAAGAAGAAGAAGATGATGATACAGAGCTATGTGATAGCACCGCCGTGCATATAGCCATGACGCTGGACGTTGCTTATCTGAGAGGATTGGTTGCCAGAATTCTATCGATTCTCCAACATGCTGCTTGTCCCGAGAATGTAGTCTTCCATTTCATGGTGTCCGAGCGCCAACGTGATTTCAAGGCTACGCTTCAGGCGACTTTTCCATACTTGCGCTTCATATTATATCACTTTGACGAGAATATTGTGAAGAACAAGATATCGTATTCAATTAGGCAGGCTCTGGATCAGCCACTCAATTACGCTCGCACTTACTTGGCCGATATCTTGCCGTCATGCCTCGGGAGAATCATTTACCTCGACTCCGATTTAGTTGTTGTGGATGACATTGCCAAGCTAATGCACCCTCCTCTCATGGCCCAAGGTCTGAAAAAAACCAGAACAGCTGGCTTCGATGGTACCACTTGCTATAACAGATGGCAATGGGATATAATTTTTATTTTTTTAATTTTATTATTATGATGTCATGTTGCCACATGTCAACTCAAACCCAGATACCAAATTCCAAAGTTTACATCATCTTCTATCCACCAATAAGTTGTTTACAAGATAGTTTTTAACAAAATTAAAAAAAATATTTTACAAATCCCTAAGTTATACTTTACAAAACAGATTTTAATTTTTTCGATAGAGAGCAACTAATACAAAGTCAAAAGAGTTTGACTTGCAATTGATTACAATATACCTGCTAAGGCAGGTATAATAACTTTTTATCATAAACAATATCATCATACAACATAAAATGTCCAAATTCTTAAATATATTACAATACATAAAAAGTCTGCAAAAATTATTCCTAAAGAGCATTACTTGCATATTTTAAAGAGAATTACTTACATATTTTAAAGAAAAAACAACTCATACAAATTTAATATAGATAATTTTATTTAAAATGTTTTTATGATTGGCCTCTAACAAGATAATGTTTTATTTAGATAATACCTTGGAGAGCACAATACGTTACACTAAAAAAAGATTTTTCAAATCATTTAAATAATTTTGTATTATTTAAATATTTTTAAAAATACTATATATTAAAATATTATATTTTAATATATATAAAGATAATTGAAAAATATATAAGAGAATATGTTTCATACTCTATTAAGTCAGCAAGGAGAGGCTTATCTCCGCGTTTATGAAAGATAAGAAAACGTTTAATACTTGTAGTCTTAATATAATTCACCATTAATAACAAAAGCGCATCACGCTTACGTCGGATTATGAGAGATTAAAACTTAACTCATGATCAGTTGAATTTGTTTAATAAAAGAAATAACTTGGCCTTACTATGAAAATAAAGTGTGAGAACGAAAATGATAGAGGGAAAAGCCCATGTCAGGCTTGATGTTGAATTACCCCCAAAAAAAACATTAAAAAGGAAAGATCTTGTAAATGATAGCGACGCTATAGGTATCTTTAAGAAAAAATAAAGTATGTAACATACATTAAATTATTATAACATAGAAGTTATGAAACATAAGCGAAATTATTTAAATCAAAAGGCTTAAAGTCTTTGAGAAGTCTAAGATTCCCATTGAATATTCATTAACATTATTGATTTTAACTGTCTATAAACAATTGTTAAATACAATTGACTTCTCTAAACCATAAATAAAATACTATTGTCGTTGGCCACGTGTAGGGATGAAAAACAGCCAGCTAGGAGTGTCTAACTATTGAAACACTATTCGTGGTGTGAATAGAGACATTTCGGGGCTTTGCATGACTTTACTGGAGTTGTTTATAGTTCAGATTATAGTTCAATCACTGTACATGTAACTGTATAACCACTCAACAAAATTAAACAAAGCTTTGGCGATGTGAACCCAACACACATACTATTTATCCCACACGCGTTGAGTAGGGCAACTCCACGTATGTAGACGATATACCGTCTAAATGCACACAGTGAACGTTCAATCACGCTTGTTCGGCGGCGAGAGACCGCAGAGTTGATTTTCTTAGATCTTATCGCACGATTCCATGAATTCGAGGACGTGATTTATAAAGAGTCCTCGCAGGATTTCAGCAGACAGAAGCTGGTTTTACATATTCTCCATCTCCAACTTCAGAGCCGCGCTTTCTGCTCAGAGTTATGTGCGTTTTCAAATTTCAATTCGTTTTTGGTGTTTATGTGTGTGCATTCATTGCCTGTCACCTTCTAGGAGTTTAACCCCATTTTTTCTTCAAATTCGTCGTCTAGCAGTTGGATGTTGTTAACTGTGCGATTCTAGTCTTGCCGTCATGCCTCCCGAGAATCATTTACCTCGACTCCGATTTAGTTGTTGTGGATGACATTGCCAAGCTAATGCACCCTCATCTTATGGCCCGAGGTCTGAAAAAATGTCATTCTTGGAGTTTGGTATCTGGTTTTCACTTGACACGTGGCAATGATGACATCAGCTAACTATTTGCATAGGGTTTTTTCATTTTATATTCGGGCAACTCGAATGTCATTCGTTCCCTACACGACGGCTCAGGGAATGTTTTCAAAGCAAAACGAATTATGGCAGAGCTTTGCAGAACGAGTCCCACTGATCTGATCCGTCGAGCTTGACTGATCGGCTGACTTGGTATTTTTTTAATTTCCTGTACTAATTAATGACTCACCCATCGTCGTTCGAGAAGTAGACTGAGCCCACGTTGTATCAATAACCGCTGTTAAATTGCCTGGCTTTATCTGCACATTCTTCCTCTATAAATTCCTCGGCCTCTTTGCATATTCAATCACAATAAGAAAACAATATCAGACTATATAACTCGTGTGTCTGTCTATTAATTCTCTCTGTATTCATTCAAAACGCGGCGGTTTCAGATGGAAGGCGGGACAAGAACATGGCAATGGTGTTGGATATTGTTTATATTGTTAGTTGGCATTCAGCAGCTTAATGGACAATCTGATGCGTTTATTTACGGTCTCTGCAACGTGAACAAATACAGCAATGGCACTGATTACAAGAGCGACGTGAATGTAGTATTGAATTACCTGGTGAATGCCGCAGCCTGATAGGTGGATTCATCACATATTCATATGGCGGAGTCAAAGGCCTTCTGCAATGTAGGTGATGTCTCATAGCAGGCCTGCCAGATGGCAATGGGATATAATTTTTATTTTTTTAATTTTATTATTATGATGTCATGTTGCCACATCTCAACTCAAATCCAGATACCAAATTCCAAAGTTTACATCATCTTCTATCCACCTATCCACCAATAAGTTGTTTACAAAATAGTTTTTTACAAAATTAAAAAAAATATTTTACAAATCCCTAAGTTATACTTTACAAAACAGATTTTAATTTTTTTGATAGAGAGCAACTAATACAAAGTCAAAAGAGTTTGACTTGCAATCGATTACAATATACCTGCTGAGGCAGGTATAAAAATTACAATCTAACTAAAAATCATATAACCTGATTTTAGCTAATATAAAAAAAACTTATAATTTTCAAAATTATAATACCTGCAAAATATTTCAACAATAAACTCTGGCGAGGAGACCACAAGCACACACTTTAACAACTGCCAAAGCTACGAAGACAAAACAAGCAATTATGTATTATTTAATTTCGCTGATAAAGAAAACTATATCTATAAGAAAGAAACTATATCTATAAGAAAGAAACTATATCCATGAGAAATAGCTGAAACAATATATATTTATATGTCGCTTTGGCCGAGTGGTTAAGGCGTGTGCCTGCTAAGTACATGGGGTTTCCCCGCGAGAGTTCGAATCTCTCAGGCGACGTTTTAATGAAATTCTTTGCAGCATTCATGCTAGAGTTTTAATCTATCACGCGATGAGTTGATTAAGTTACTTGCCATCTTCATAAAATGAAAATTTGCAGTAATTACTTGCAACGACTACAATGAAAACATTGCAATTACAGTTAGGGTTTGGTTATCAAAATATCTACATCATTTAATAATTGTCAAATTAAAAAGTAATTCAATTGTAATTTTAATAATAAAAAATTAAATCATAAATAGATTTGGAACGACTACATTGACAACATTGCAATTACAGTTAGGGTTTGCTTATCAAAATATCTACATCATTTAATAATAAAAAATTAAATCATAAATAGACTTGGAACGACTACATTGAAAACATTGCAATTACAGTTAGGGTTTGGTTATCAAAATATCTACATCATTTAATAATTGTCAAATTAAAAAGTAATTCAATTATTTATACTGTAATTTTAATAATAAAAAATTAAATCATAAATAAACTTCCAATTATTTATACTGTAATCTTAATAATAAAAAAATAAATCATAAAGAGACTAAGTTTCTAGGTATTGAATAGTTTTATTGAAAAATAAGAAAAAAATATAAAAAGAATTTGAAAACATAAAATATTTAGACTACACCCAGTATTAAATGATTACCTTATAAAATGATTACCTTGAGTTAAAAAATAATTTTAAATATTTAAGTTATAATTTAATAATAATAAATAAATGTAAATAAACTAGCCCTTAATGATATATAATTATTACCTTTATTATATAGTTACAAGATATCACCATCATACTTCTTATTTCATTATTAATAATTTCTTTCCTCTTTTATTTATTTTTTAATTTATTGTTCTATGTTACAAATTACTCAAGTTATCAATAATAGTTATTCAAAGCTAGATATGTTCTCTAGCTTCAACTTACAAGCTATTAAATATACTTTAAACCAATATGCTGGTATAATTATTAAATATACTGGAAATCACTATGACATGTATAGTTCAATGTGTTTATAAAGATATATTTGTGATATGGAATTCTCATTTCCCTATAACAAAATGATTTTCAAAGAAAAGTTTCTTTCAATTGGACAAGTCACTCATAAGATAGGAATGTTCTATGAGAAGCCTATTAGGGGTAAAAGAATAAGGCCATAAAGATTCTAAAGAGATTTGAAATAGATTTTAAGGAGCCAAAAAATAAGGTCACAAATAGTATAAAGAGTTTTGAATTAAATTCTAAGTATTATATAAGTTTTTTTTTACAAGGTTAGCCAAAGAAACCCTAGGACATGTGAAGTTGTGGCTATCTTCTATTTAAACCATTATTATCACTTTCTTCTTAGATTTGGTGTTGACATCAATTCGAACAACAAAGTCAAGAGTTATTGGATTTATAAACTTTATTAAAATTCGCATAAGAGAAAGGAGTCATTAATATGCATGTCCTAGGGGAATCTAAGCTGCTTGTGGATTGGGCAAATGAAAAATGTTAGATCATGAACTTGACTCTAGAACCTATTATGAATAAAGTTCGAGAAACAAAATCATGACATAATAGGCATTCTTGAATTATGTAAATCCTAAATGTATTATTCAATTCATGGATTAAAAAAAACATAATAAAAATGAATAAATAAATTCACAACATTAACCTTAAATATTATTGTATAAATAAATCAAAATTACACATACAAAGAATTGAGAGGTTCTCTCTCTCAATTTAAGTATCTCACACACATAATATAGTTGTATGTTGGAGAATAATAGGATTGGGTTATTCAACTTTTCTCCATGCTAATTTGCATTAAGAACTCCAATCCTATACATAGAAAATAATTTCATTTGGGAAGAATGGGGATGGTAGGTTGACCTTCTTCATATAATAGGCACTCTCTTATCACATAGAAGAATTCATTTTAGGAGAATAAATGGAAAGTGTTAAGAAACCTTTCTTAAAAATTATATTCTAGGCATTTTTTCTACATATAAGAGTTTAATATTTGAGCTAAATGAGTAAGGATTGATTGAATGTTCTCTATATACAATTTAGGTAATATATTATTCACATAAAAGGTTTCATTAAAGGAGGCACAATGGGGAAGGTTTGGCCAATCCTTCTCCATGTCAAATTGCATTTAAGCCTCTTCTACGACTTATAGCATAGCTTATCATTGATGGTAAACATGGAAGGTCGATCAATTCTTATGCATAGAAAAGTTTTTCATTCAAGAAAAATTGGGGAAGGGTAAGTTTAACGTTTTCATATATCATTTATTTTAGGAACTCTTATCATATAAAATAGTTCATCATAAAGGGAAGAAATGGAAAGGGTATGGAAACCCTTCTCCTTAGAAATTGTATCCTAGCCATTTTCTTCCACACATAAGAATTCAACCTTTGGGGTCTTTGGGTTGAATGGGTAAGGATCCATTGAATGTTCTCCATATACATTTTACTTCAGGTATTATATTATTCACATAAAAATTGTATTGGAGGCACAAAGGAGAAGGTTTAGACTACCCTTATCCATATCAATTTTTATTTAAGCCTTCTCTCCCACTCATAGCATAGCTTACGATTGGTGGTAGACAAGGAAGGCTCATCCAATGCTTCTCCATATATATTTTCATTAATACCCTTAATCCCAAATATTAATATTGTAATTAATACCCTCAATCCCAAATATTGTAGAGGTTTTCTTTAGGGTAGAATAGAGAAGACTCAATTCACCTTTGTGCATACAATTTTAGGGATCACAATCTTTTGTATTCTAACCTAAACTGGATTACTCATATTTAAATAATATGGAATATCCATAAAATATGATGTAATATTTTTCTTATTCTTTTCAATATCTACACTTTACAGACAATAGAGTTACAAAATTGTTTACTATTCAATACTAACACTTTAAACTTGGTTGGCATTGGTCTCTCTTTCTTATTTCTTTGGTCTCCCAATATGAAACATATCATAATTAAGGTATAACTTGTTGGGTTTCCTTTTTCCTATATTCATGTAATTAGTGTGATCTCGCCTTTACAAATTTGCACATTTTTTAAAGAATTAGTGATCTATTAAAACTTCACATTTCCAAACATAACATTACGCTAGCATAAATCCAACTATCTTTATAGTGTTTGTTCATTTGTCGAATGAGATTGGTCAAAAAAAATATCGTCCATTAAAACTTTGACATGATGTGCTATTGCATACATAACATTTATGTATTGAGTTGTTGTTATACATAATGCATACAAATTATTTATATATTGGTGTTTAGCATTTATTTTAGATTGGTGTTTGTGAATCTTAAAATGGTATTTTTCTTTACATAAATAATGCACTTATATGGTTGTGTTTAATTGGTAGTGGTTTCATTCACCTAATGCGAAGAAAATTGTTTTTCCATTATTTTTCAATGATTTGTGAAACAAATATCTCTTGTTACTGTGGTTGTTGGAATTGTTATTTTTTATATTAGTGTTTAGTAATGAGATTAGATTTCTATGTATAACTATAAATCATAAAATGTTCTTTACATTCATATACATGTATTTTGTGAGCTCAATATATAGTTTTGAGGAACTTGTTTCTTATATTAGTATTTAGTATTTATCTTGATTTTTTTTTAGCATTTTTGAAAATCATAAAATGCTCTTTAGATTTATTATTTGTTGAGTTCATTTACTAACGTGAATTTACTCACACCAGTTTTCAAGAACAATTCTTTATCCATTTTTATGTCACTACAGATGATATATATGAATAGGTCATGAGTATTAATTATGTCACCGCAGGTGATATATATGAATCGGTCATGAGTATTTATTCATTTAGATGTGGACAAAAAATTTCAACCTTCTAAAGTTTGTAATAGTTTTTATTAAATGTAATGGAATTTAGACTAAGGTTTGGTAATATTTAAAACATTTAATTATTATTATTATTATTTATTGTATATTTTTTTAGATTACTATTGGTGTGGGGGGATACATTGCTTTGGTTGGTTCCTGTGCCCCAAGACTCAGCGGCTAAGATGATATCAGCAATTGTATAATAATCCCCAACCTTTTATACTTTTGGATCCCTGTAAACAATATCTTCTTTATCATAAATTTGTCATCCATATTGATTCAAATGGCACACGACAGGGATGACAATTAATATTCTAGGCTTTGTCATCCATAATTCAAATAGCAAGGGTCGGGAATGACAATTAATATTGTACTTAAACAGTACCTTCTTTATCATAAATCTGTCATCCATATTGATTTAAATAGCACTAGGCAGGGATGAAAATTGATCGGTGAGTTCCCGAAAAGTAAATCTGTTAACCATGGTTCAGATCACACGCTGATAGGTGAGTTCCCGAAAAGTAAATCTGTTAACCATGGTTCATATCACACGCTGACAGTGATGACAATTAGGGTTACCAAGCTCAAAGTTTGCAGGTTTCCGGTGACAAATTGCATAGAGAATGGAGTGAGGATATAGCCCTCCTAATCTGGGGCATTAACCATTGGCATGTATTCACCTTTTACCCTTCACATGGCAGGCCAGAGAATGGAGTTTTAGATTCTTTCCCTCTACGTTCTAGGTATTTTTGAGTTACTCTAAGTTCCAGGTATTTTTGAAACTCATCTATTTTTCAATGGTCTTAATTTTCAGGCCATTTTACAGTCTCGGTTCAGCATTTAGATTATTTCCCTCTACGTTCCAGGTATTTTTGAGTTACTCTAAGTTCCAGGCATTTAGATTCTTTCCCTCTACGTTCCAGGTATTTAGATTCTTTCCCTCCCTGGACGGCCAAACATAGACTGGGGGAAACTAGTGAGGACAACGTAATGGCCGTCTACACCGGCTTCCCCAGTAGTCAAGTGCGGTTTGCAAAAACCCAATGGCCGCGAAAGTCATCATTGCAAAACTAAGAAATCCCCCACCGGGCATCCATACTATTTAGCTCGAAAATATATACAGGCTAGGATGGGAAAACCTAGGAAAACACTAACCACGGAGACAACAAAAGTAGTTCGACCAATCAAACGGAATGGAAAAACGGGCATAAGGGCCTACCTGGCACTATGCTACGCGACTGGTGGAAGAAAACCGGTGAACTTCCACGGTGGAGCCACCTAGGAGCGAAGGTACCAACAGTAAAATTCTTGGTCTGCTCGAGCGAAAACGACAACACGGAGAAATCACCAAAAAAAATAAAATAATAAACCCCCAAACCCAACATATATGTGTCGCGGTCAACATGCAATTGGCGGGAAAATAAGATCATCGGGCGGCAAAAAACTAAGGGGTCGGTGATCATGTCAATATCGCCTCCGCAACGGTGGATGATAAAATAGTGAGGACACCCACAATGGTGCCGGAAAGAGAACAAAAAAAACTTGCATCGGAGCTCGCGAGACTGAGGCTTTGGATCAACAGATGGTTGGAGAGCCGCAATGGCGAACCCGTAAAAGAAACGAGTTTCGCAGACCACCAAAACATAGTAAGAATAAACATGTCTCAAGTGAAAAACATCGACCAAGTGGAACAGATAGATCAAACTGTCGGAAGCATAGTTCTTTCTAGAGCCGCAACGACGAAAGTTGAAAAGACCAAAGATCTACGAATTAGAATGGCAGGAGTCGGAAAAGGATCAGCCAATTCTAGGACAACCTCGCAGAACCCCCTCCGCAACAGTGAAAGACGTATAGACAAAGGTTCCAATGGGATTTCAAAATAACTGCCAATAAAGAAAAAAAAAACATTCGGAGACCAAATACACTTGACTTCGGACTTGATCTCCGGTTCTTTTCCACAACGGCGGACGCGTAGGCAACTAGAATCCCGACTCAAAGTCCAAAACACTTCCGATGACGAGGAAAAATTAATTCAAACATTAAAACATTGCCCTCATAAAAGTAATCTTTATTCAACATCAAGCAAAACCAAAAAACTGGACAAAATGAATTAAAGGAGGGTCCCAAATTCTTTTGAATTTTGGGAAAAAGTTGCAGCTGCAACAATTGGTGACTACCTGGTGAACCCCTGATTTCTAAATCAACTTCCTCCCAGTAAAAGACTGTTTAATGATCCAGCTCATTAGTTGAATTTTTCTAGGTGTGTGTATTCCTAAGATGGCAATCACATGCATTTAAATCATTGAGAACAATCCATTCTTTGGAAATGGGAACACCCAAAATATTTGAAAGTCCGGATAACTCTTTTGAGGCTTAGTGGGTGAGTTTTATTTTACCTCTGTCTTTGGGTAGTTTCTAGCTTGGACACCACAGGATTGTAACATATGGTAAACATAACTATTCATTTGTTCCTCATTCCCATGTCACTTGCACTTTTGTGCCCTTTTTTGAACTTTTGTTCTTTTGAGTCCTCCTTCTGCCTTTCTTTCTGAATTTTTTATTCAGGCTCTTCTATCCATATTGTCCTTTTGTGTGAGAGATTTATTTTCAGCTCACAGACGGAGAAGAACTTTTAGCAGATTGATATTCATGTTTCTGATACTTTGCTTTGATATGTACTGCTTCTTTCAGGAGTTTTGACTCTTAATAGCCTTTAGGCTTTTGAAAACATGGCATGAGATCATTTATATAATAGACTGTTTACCTTGCTTCCTTTACGTGGGTCTTTTGCTATCACTCCCTAGAACATCTTAGATGTGAAGTGGATGGAGCCTCGAATAGTATTCCAGACCTCTAAATTCTGAGTTATTTTCAGGGGTTAAGCAGGACTTCAATAAGTGCATAGCCATTTCAGAAAACTACTTACTAGAAGAAATTCTATCAAAAATAAATGCACAGTCTTATCCCAAAGATTGCAGTTAATCAAGAACCTTGATGCTTTCCATGCAACCAAAAGTTTTCCTCTTTTATTCAAAAACAACCAAAATAACCAGAAATAAAAGCGGTAAATCAAAACAAAACTGCATTAAATTATTTATGTACAAGGTCATCAAATCAAAAGAAAAATAAAATTGTGCCCACCCCTAAAAAATTGTCAACTTATGAGTCAAGGGGCTAGGTTGTATGGAAGACATGAGATATCTAACCATGATCTGATTCTGCTATTTTGGAAACCGAAACAATGTCTACCGATCTACAATCACTCCCATCAGCCTGTGAAAATTGAAGGAGATTAGGCTGAGTGTCAGTCATATTGTTGGCCTCTTCTGATGCATGATATCTTAGTTTAAGCTCCATTAGGTAATTCCCCAAAACAAGATTTGCATATTCATTTCCTTCTTCCAACTTAGTGATAGTGTGCTTCATATAAGGTTCTCTTAAAATTTTGATCCAATTTGGGACCCCTTTATGAGGCAACCATAAATGAGACCAATCTGAAGCAAAATACCCCTTTAACCTTGTAGACCAGTCTCAGTTCAGAATAATTCCATATCCATCCAGTATGCCAGCCACCATAATATCAATAAATTGACATATCTTGTTATTTGTAGATAAACGAATGAGAACATTCTCCATTTCCCCCACTACTTTGACACTAGTTCTGTCTAGTTGAATGACTTCCCAGGAAGTAGGTTTTGGCTGCCCATTAATTTTCTTGCAAACTGCGAGTGGCATAACATTCACCGATGATACAGATTTTACCAAACAATTATGCACCTTATGGTTCAAGATTTTCAGAGTCAAAAGGAAAGGTGGGGTTCTAGCTTTCTCTTCCCCAATTGATTTGACATCTTCCTCCATAGGTTGGTTTTTGGTGGGCCTCTCTTCCTCTGGTTCTTCAGGATTTTCAATATTTTCTTTGTTAACACCTACATGGTCTTCAATAGGCTTAATAGGCTTGTTGATTTGCTTCAAATCTTGGTTGATAATGGTAATTTCAGGTACTTTGTCCTCAACATTGTTGTTTGGATGTTTCCTGACATTCTCTTGCAACTTCTTAATTTTTGAGATTATTGTATTGTCTTTATTTACCAAATTCATGTATTTTGTTGTCATTGGTATATTCTCAGGTTTAAGAGTACTTTTCTCTGTGTCAAACAATGAGACACAATCCCATAAAAACATGGTATCATTTTCTTGTTTTTCTATGGTCTTATTACCTTTTTCCTCTTCATTACTGTCCTCGGTCAATTTAGAGTCCAAGAGCTGATTCATTACCAATGTCATTGAATTTAACCATTGAGGACAATTGTTTTCAGAATGGGGTTGTTGGTGAAAAGAGCATAAATGATCCTTCCCTACCTCTGTCAAATTCATTGATGCTGAACCGTGTGGAGGGGTCTTGCATTGGTTGTTATCTTCCCTCTTTTTGTAATAAGGCTTATAAGCTTTCTGAGCTTCTTTTTCCCTCTCCAAATCTATTATTCTGTTGGAAATCTTTTGCATCATGTTTAACATCCCCTCAAAATCATGTGATTGCTCCTCTTTAGGTTTAGATAGCAATAAGGTTCTTTTCCCGGATGTTTTTTCTTCAGATTGCTCAGGATAATCTTCTATACTTTCCTTTTCAGCCTCTACTCTTTCTGCTTTTTCATAAGTCTCAGCTAACGTAGGCTTAACTTGAGCTTTTGAGAACATAGCCAAATCTTGACCTAAAGCTGAGGTATAATACTCAATCATAACTTTATCAGAAGGCTTATCAGTTGCAGAGAAGTTCTTGAGGTAAGCAGAAAATATTTAAGTGAAATTGTGTACCTTCTCATTCCTTTCCTTTTTTAAAGCGCCCAAACCTTTCATTAATGTTGCATGCATCTTTTGGGCTGCATACTTGTTTCTGAAAATCATTTCAAAGGTATCCCAATCTGGGATAGAGTTTGCAGGAAAACCAAAATACCACGATGCTGCTGCTCCTTTTACGGTGTGTGGAAAAAGTTTACAAACTACATCCTCATGCTCCCCAGCCCTTAAACCTTCTACTGCCAAATAAAAACTTTGTAAATGGTCATCTACTAGCATCTTCTCACTTGGATCAAACTTAGGCAGCGTCTTCTCAAAAACTTGAGGTAAGTCGTACAAAGGAGGTGTTAAGTTCAAAGGCGACCTGGATTTCCAAGCAGGTGGTGGATTCGGTGGGTTGGGTGGCTGATTTGCGTTTACGCCTACCATGAGTCTAGGTGGAGAGTGAGATGATGATTGAATAGAAGTATGGATAGGTGAACAGTAAGGTGTCTCTGGGCCCACTTGATTCAAAGGATGAACCACCTCCTGTAAGGTTGTTTCTACAAGTTCTTCCAAAAATTCAACCAACACTGAGTCTTCCAAGATGGGACGGTCTTTCCTTTTATATTCTCTTCTGGGCAAGTCAAGAATAATTGGTAATCCTCCAATCTTCTTCACATATTCCCTAGTGTGTCCTCTCAGATCATTTATCACTTGGTTGTCCACAACAAACAGGTGTTCCCTATTCTCTTGAGTATTTGGATCAAGACACAAACTACTTTCAAAATTATCACTGGTGGGGTTATTTCGAGAAAAAGGGTTTCCTTGGCCAGCCATGCATTGGCAGCCCTCCTTCTAGCACCAGAAATTATAAAGGCCTGGAAATTTGCAGGCAACAACAGCAAGTGATTCTCCCTAGTCAACGTTCCCAACTAGCCTGTGACTGTTTGGTGTAGGGAATCCGTCCGGTTTGCAGTCTGACTACCATAGGTCAAGTAACAAAAATAAAAGGTTTTACCGGTTGCGGCCCGGTCCACTGTGTATATTTTTGTATTTTTTGACTTTAAGTATGATATGCAAGTTCCTATCTAAGATGCAGGTTGATTGAGAATGCAAAGAGTGTTCATAATGTGATGCGCATGTTCTTACCTCTCGTCTTAGACTCTCTTACATCTAAATCACACACAGAGCAAGAAATTAAATCTAACTACCTAACCTATCAATAGGGAGTAAGATTATCACTTATTAATGAGTAATGTATTTTGTGCATGCATTATGAAAAATCACAAATAGCTGATACTTCTTTCAAAACACATGAACATTTAAAGATATTTGAATAACCAGATAGCCAATTGTTTATGAACAACATTCATTACTCATAGTGGAAATTTTCATAAAATAAACCAGAGATCATTCATATGAGAACTTAGGTTCAAAGAGTTAGAACGATCTCACAATTAATGGACAAAAAGCTGAAAACGAAATAGTTCCTCTTTAACAAATCCATAGCATAACATTTGAACATTCCACCAATCTTTCTCCAACAGGAAAATTGTAATTATCTATTGCAAAAGGAAATAGTTCTTCTTACGATATGTCTTCCAATCTAACTGGGAAAAAGTCCCTCCTCTTGTCTAGATTCCCTATATTTATACAAAAGAACAAAACTGTTGGGCTGCCCACAAAATGACTCTTGGGCCTCCCCAACTCTTCACCTCCCACATTTTTCTTTCATTAAGTGTTTATAAAGTTTACAATATATTACAATAAAATGAATAAAACACTCATGAGGAGGGTCCCGCTTGACTATTCAAAAATTTCTTTCATGCTGAAGCCTCTGAGGCGATGCTTTCGAATTCAGAAGGTTCCAAGAAACGAATATTTATTTTGAATTTAGCAGCCTGATTTCTTATGAATTCTATTTTGGCTGCGCTCAGGCGAAGTTGGTCTTCTAACAGCTGCACACTAACCGCGGAATGATCTACTTCATTCCTCAGGGTCTGCTCGTCTAAAGCTTTAACGTGGTGTATCCTTTGTTCATCTTCTTGATATCTTCTTTGCAAAATCTCCAAAAACGGGCTGTGGTCTGGAAAAGTATCCATTTTCTGTTCATCCTCAACCTGGAAGCAATTATAAGTGATCAAGAGTCTCCTGAAGAATTCTGCACAATCCCCCTTTGTCTTCTTGACAGCCTTCTTGAATTCCTCGGCTGTGTTTATGGAAAGCTCCAGTAAATCATAGTCTTTCCTTAGGGCTTATTGATATTTCAATGGTAGATCTACAAGGGTTTCTTCATTCATTTCTAATCTCGCCATCCTTCCTGTCATGACCTCTAAGATGTCCTGCGATCTATCTACAAAATATGAAGCGGTTTCCAAAATCTCTTCCAGCCAGTTATCTACCTGCAAAACCTTGCACCCCTCTTGCTCTATGGCCACTTGCAGCTGGTGCATCTTGCTTCTCTATGCCAGAACGTGCTCCTTGAAAGGCTGTTGACATTCTTGCTGTACTTTCTCTAGACTTTCTTGGGCAGCCTCCATAGATCTCTTCTCTACTTGGAGGGACTGGAGCTCAACTTTTGAAGACTTTATTTCTCGTTGTGTGTCTTCAAACTTTCTTTTCAACCTATTATTTTCCTCTCTCTCTCTTTTCTTAGGGTATCTTTCAGCTGGGAAGAGGACTTCTTTGACTGTTCAAGATCAGTCATTACTCGATCTACATTGTCCTCAGTAGCATGGATCAATGCAGCCCCCGCTCTAATAGTGAACCTAGGGTCCTTGTATGTCCCATATACCACAGTCGTATCATTTATCATTTTACCGGACTGCTCCCCAGTCTCGACCTTTCTCTCGGTCCTCTTCACTATTCTTTTCTTTTCCCTATCATAAAAGATAATGTTGAAGTCTGGTACTTCCTCCCCTTTTTTCTGCTCAAAAGGAATTAGCCTAAGGGTGGGGACCATAGCCTGTCCTGTTGTGCTGGCAGCAATTGCCTCTGGATCTTGGATATTAGGGTTCCCCAAGTCCTGATCCTAACTGTCTACAGGATCAGAAGCTGATTTCTCTATCACTGTCCCTGTCAGCTTTAGCCTTTCTGCTTCTTGCTTCTTCAGCTCCTCATCCATCTTTCTTTTCTTTTCTTCTTCCTCGCTCTTGGCAGCTTCTTCTGCCTTTCTAGCTGCTTCTTGTGTAGCTCTTCTCTTTTCTTCCTCCTCTCCTTTGAGCCAACTTTCAGCCTCTTGTGCTAGTCTCCTAGCATCTTCATTTCTTTTTCTAGTTTCTTCCTCCTATGCCTTTTCTTGCTCACCCTGTCCTTTTCCGCCTTTGGTGGTGATTTTCTTCTTAAACCTTCTTCTTAAGGATGTTATATTTTGTGCACTGCGAAAAATGGATTCCTCTCTATCCCAGTGGCTTGTGTATTCAAAATGCACATTCGCCTCTTTGCAGTGCTCTGCCACTTTATTTCGGGAATCATTCCCGTGGAAACGCATTTCCCCAATTCTTCCACGAATTCGTCAGCTTTCTTCACCCTAGTAAAGTTGTAGCTTCCCAACCTGAATGGAAAAAGAGGGTAAGCTTCTTTCTTGTGTTCAAACAGAAAGTTCCCTATGCCATCTAAAAAGACTTGTCTAACTGCCTCTTTGTGGACTACATAGTCAGTGGCATACTTAGGCAGTAGTGAGGGTGCTCTGGAGCATCCAAACATTCTGAAATATAATCCATCCTCTGTCAGATAGTAGTTTGTGTATTCTCAATCACCTGCAATGCTTCCTCTGACATACAATTGCACTCCTTTAAGAAGATCAATGTATACAGTGGCATGATGAAGTGCTCGCACACTTCCCTATAATGACTATGGTATTTGTGTGCCCACAGTGGCTTGTATGCTGAATAGACTGGTGTTCTTTTTCGGTCCCAGATACACCTCAAGTTGGGGAAGGGTTGGTTGCACAGTATGCAATCAATCAATATAGAGCTCATGTAGAACTTTGATCTCTTCTGGGACACCCCTCCTAATGCTGATGCAATGCAGGCTGAAAGGCTGTTGGACACAATGTTTTCCTAGTTGAACACTATTCCCTGTGTTGCAACATAGAAAATGATAGGCACCCACTCCAATTTAAAGCTTTTACCGTGGGCTCTCCCGAAAATCCTGTTCAGCATCAGGGAAATGAACCTATAAGGGGTTCTTAGATTTGTAGTGTCATATTCCCCAGTCGGCCTAGTTCTAAAGTTCTTGCTAGGCATGAGCATCATTTTTAGTGTCTCGACTAGGTCCATCTTAATGGCCTTCAGCCAGTCTTCAGTCAGGTATACTTGTGCTTCTGGTAAGTGGTAGGCCAGTGCTACATACCTAGGGCTATAAGTAGCATAGCCCTGTTTATCAACATTTGCTCAAATCATGGTGGTTACATCTTCCTTGGGCAGAATCCACCCAATGACCTCTAAGTAGGGAAAAAGCTCAGGTCTAGTAGCAATTTTCATTAATGAAGACAAATCTATATCGGCATAGATGGTTTCTTCTTCAAAACCTATGTCAGGTACTTCTCGGTGCGTAATTAATCTGTAAATTCCACCCCATTGATATTCGGGTTCCACACCAACTATGCATTTGGTGTCCTCGTAGGTGTATTCGACTCTGGTAACGATTTCGACTTCGGGTTGCTCTTCTACTACGGGAGCCTTCTTCTTCTGACGTTTAGACATCTTGGATTCTGAGGAATTTTCCTGTCATATACAGAAACTTCTTTTAGGTTCTGTTGGGTCATTTTCGGATAACATTCAAAATGTAGGCAACTGTATAAGCATTTTACCTCATCTATGCTAAACATGAGTGCAACTATGAAGAATAAACAAGAATGCTCAAAAAACCAAGTGTTCCCGCTTAAAAACTAAAACCAGCTTACGACAAACAATGGCAGAATTAACCTAGAAAATCATGGCCTTTCTAAAACGATGACAATCATCTTCCTAATGCTGAATAGAAAACGGTTTCAAAAACCCCCTCTCGGCACTGTGGATTACAATGTTACGTGGTGCCTAATTTGAGGTGAGGACGCTGTAAGAGGTAGTGCACTAGAAGATAAGGGGAAGCTAGCCTGTTGTAAAAACGCTCACTTCACGGTCTAAAAAGGTAATGCACTTGGAACCTAAATGGGCCGGGGTTCATCCTCGAGCTCGAACAGTCTCATCCTAAGCGGGAAGTAAAAACTACCATACGGCCCTGGTTTGTGAAGACGAGGGTGACTGAACTGCGGAACCAAACTCATGACATCCTGGCAGAAAACCATGAAACGCCCTCCCCGGACGACCAAACACAGACTGGGGGAAACTGGTGTAGACAGCGTAACGGTCATCTGCATCGGCTTCCCCAGTAGTCAAGTGCGGTCTGCAAAAACCCAACGGCCATGAAAGTCATCATTGCAAAACCAAGAAATCTCCCACCGGGCAGCCATACTATTTAGCTCGAAAATATATACAGGCCGGGATGGGAAAACCTAGGAAAACACTAACTGCGGAGACAACAAAAGTAGTTCGACCAATCAAATGGAATGAAAAAATGGGCATAAGGGCCTACCTGGCACTGTGTTGCACGACTGGTGGAGGAAAACCGGTGAACTTCCACGGCGGAGCCACCTAGGAGCAAAGGTACCGACGGCGAAATTCTTGGTCTGCTTGAGCAAAAATGACAGCACGGAGAAATCGCCAAAAACAATAAAATAATAAACCCCCAAACCCAACATATATGCATCGCGGTCAACATGCAATCAGCAGGAAAATAAGATCATCAAGCGGCAAAAAACTTAAGGAGTCGGCGATCATGTCAATATTGCCTCCGTAACGACAGATGATAAAACGCTGAGGACACCTGCAATGGTGCCGGCAGTGGAACAAAACAAACTCGCATCGGATATTGCGAGACTGACGCTTCGGATCAACAGATGGTTGGAGAGCCGCAACGATGAACCCGTAAAAGAAACGAGTTCCACAGACCAACAAAACATAGTAAGAATAAACATGTCTCAAGTGAAAAACATTGACCAAGTAGAACAGATCGATCAAACTGTCGGAAGCATAGTTATTTTTAGAGCCGCAACGACGAAAGTTGAAAAGACCAAAGATCTGCGAATCAGAATAGTGGGAATCGAAAAAGGATCAGACAATTCTCGGACAACCTTGCAGAACCCCCTCCGCAACAGCGGAAGATGTATAGACAAAGGTTCCGACGGGATTTCAAAACAACCGCCAATAAAGAAAAAAAACATCGGAGACCAAATACACTTGACTTCGAACTTGATGTCCAGTTCTTTTCCGTAACGGCGGACGCGCAGGCGACTAGACTCCCGGCTCAAAGTCCAAAACACTTCCGATGGCGAGGCAAAATTAATTCAAACATTAAAACATTGCCCTCATAAAAGTAATCTTTATTCAACATCAAGCAAAACCAAAAAACTGGGCAAAACGAATTAAAGGAGGGTCCCAATTTTTTTTGAATTTTGGGAAAAAGTTGCAACTGCAACAAGTTCTCAAGAACAATTCTTCATCCATTTTTTATTTAATGAATGATAAAAACAATATTGATTTAATGAATGATAAAAACAATATTGATTTAATGAATGATAAAAAACAATATTGTAAGACAACGAATATTATGGGAATTTGTATAAATATTATTAAAAAATTATTCATTGTTTTTAAACTTAAAATTTCTTTGGAAATGATTAATCTATATACAAATCCCCGAATCTTATTGTTAAAAAATTATTCATTGTTTTTAGACTTAAAAATAATCTAGAAATGATTAGTCTGTATGCAAATCCCTGATTTTTCTTTATAGTTATGTACAAGTGAATATAAATATGGTATAATTACTATTAGCTTTTTATTATTATTATTATTATTATTATTATTATTATAGTATTTAGTTTATGGATTTTAAGAAAAATATGTAGCATTAAAGCTTATGGATTAAAACCAAATATAATAAAAAAGAAATTAAAAACAAATATGTTCTTTGAATCTCAAGCAACTTGAAATCCAACCAACACTTAACCGTATTAAATGGCTTGCAGCAAGCTAAATATTGTGAACCATCTCTTTACATTTGCTTATAAACATTTAAATCATAAATTGAGTAATTTTGATTGTTGTGTGCGCAAACAATTACGATGCTATGCTATGGGATGTGTATCATTAGAATATGCTATGCTCCATGCAGGGATTGGTTTCATTATAAAAAACTGTCATATTGAGCAGAAAAACAAGTTAATATTATTCATCTAATGTTGTATGTTATTGGATTTGGATTTTTAATTTTCGTTTACTTCTTCATAAAAGTGTATGCAGAAGGATTTGATCCCTCTCACTGAATGTATCAATTTATAATAATTCATTTTTATAATAAGTTAAAGCTAACTATATTTATTGCATTAGGAGTCGGGTTGTTTATGATAATAGATTATTTAAATATTAAAAATATATTTAAAAAGAATGTGATATTTTGAAATAATTTTATTGAAAAGATGATGGTTATTAATATAGTAGTATAATTCAACAATATTGGTTTTTATTACTCAAATATTCTGTGTCGGTGTAATATGAATTTATTGGTTTCTGCTAGTAGAAAATTGAATTTTAAAAAATCAAATGATAATTATTTAATCACTATAAAATCTAAATAACATTCAAGTTTTAGAAACTAGTTGTTATTTCTCAAAATTGGTAGTATCTCATTTCATTGAGATTTTATATTTTTTTTTTTAAATAGTAATTTTGGTTGTAAATAACCTGTCTAAAAATAAATGAATGATTTTAAATATATATTTATACTGTATTCATGTATATTTGATTAAAAGTATTACATATAAGAAGTCTATTTCTGTATTTTATATGTAATGAATTTTTTAGTTAAGTATTTTTTTATGTATCAAACTGTATATGACTACTAAAATCAACTTTAATTTATTGGACTTTGAAAAAGGTAAAGAATTACTTCGTTTTCTTTAGAATTTTATTTATGTGTTCAAAAAGCTTTAAAACAAGTAGTCTTAGATCATCATAATTGCAATGAATTAAAAGGTTGAGAAGGTCATTTCTGTAGCAAATATTTTAAAATTGTGCTTTGATATGGGTGTATGCAAGACATATGGTGAGAGTTTGTTCTTATTTTAGCAATGTTGATTTTCTTCTTTATGGTAGTTAAGATAGAGGGATAATTTTGACCTTATAGACTAGGGGTTGATTGCTTCTTTATAATATCTTAATTTTCTCTTATCTCCTAATTCTTTATGGCACCACTTCTCCTTAAATTTATAAATAATAACAATAATAATCTATTAAGGTCACAACCAAGCCAAACACAAAGAGACACTATCACGATGAATTTCTCTTTTATTTCTAAAATCTTGTTTTTAAGAGTTGGCTAAACATTTTGAATTTTGAATTTTTCCACTCATTTTTCCTAGATTTAAATGATTAAAACCTTGCTGAAATTGTATTTTTCATTATTCAAATTGCATTTTTTAATGTAAAAATAAATTCTACACCATCACATACCCTTAACCATATAGATTATACAATTTTAACAATATATATCTACAATAAAAATCATAAAAAAAAAACCAAAACATAGAGCATTTAACTTACTAATTCTTTATATAATTACATTAAAAATAATATATATATATATATATAATACAATCATTAATATTTATGACACTTATAGAATCATACGAATCATTAATATTGATAACGCATACCAATCATTTTTCAATATTTACATTATCTTCCACAAAATGGCAACAACCCTACCATTCAATCTAATTTCGATTAGCTTGTAATTAATTGATATAAAATATATTAACTTTTTAAATGAAAAAAAAAATATTTAATTATATATATATTTTCTTTGAGAAAAAAAACCTTTATTCATTCGAATAACATGAACAACTCTTAATGAGTTTATAATTCTGCTTTGTAGAACAAAGCTTACAACATTTCTAGTTCTTATATGTTTGAATTGTTTCTAACATCATACTAATTCAAAATTCTTCCTGGAATACAAAATCATTTGATGGGTTCAAGAGTAACAAGATCATCTTGCTCTTGTTCTTAGTTCTTCCCTGCTTCCCTTTTGCATTGACAGAGCTGGACAATTGCTGCTTCCCCATGAGGCTTATAGCAGAATGTAAAACATAACGGATTCACCTTCACCTGAGACCTCTCCTTCTATGATCCCTAGTTAGATGGCTAAAGCCATTTTAGACAGAGTGTCTGCCTCTGTGTTGAACTCTCTGTAGATGTGATTGAAGTGAATTGTTTCAAATGAGGGCTGTAAGGAACGTATAGCCCTTAACAGATTTTGTAGGTGTGGAGCTCTTATGCTGTTCCTTCCTTGTGCCCATTCTATCATTGTTTTGGAGTCCCCATAGATATTTAGTTTGTCTATTTGATTATCCTTTGCTATCTTGAGGGTAGCCCATAGTGCTGACAATTCAACTTTGCTATTAGTCGCCCTGCCCAGACCCAACTTGATTTGGATTTCCATCCTCCGAAGTGAGCTTCGCATTTCATCATCGGTGCAGAAGATCGAGGTTTCCCAGTCCTCGGGCGTATAATCGACGTCGTCAAGTTGGATCTTGGCTGTTGTTTCTTCACCTTCAGCATGAATCCTCCCATCGCACTTATGACTTCAAAAAATTAAAACCTCCTGCGCTCATTCGCCTCTTCTACCCTCGCCTTCGCCTCCTTTTGACTCCCTACCGCAGAGATCCATGACGCCCCTTATATATAATTTTATTTTTTTAAATATTCTTATTGTTATTTAGGTTTATATTTTTTTAATATTTAATGAAATAGTTTAATGTGTTGTAGAAAATATATTTGGAATTATCAATATTAATGTAATATGGATATTTGAAGATATTGAATGCATTTATATATACAAAATACAATTTCAATAACCTCGAATTGGGTGATAGCTAAAATGAAGGATCAAACGATGGAAACACCCCAAATGAAGGACAAGACCATGGCCACTTGTTTGTCATTTCTTTGAAAGGGATGCCTCAAGCCACCTGTTTTAATGTAACCCACTCAAATCGTCTTCGCCAATAGGGTTCGAAAAATCATGGATACAATACATAGCATTTGGGAATGGTACATTAGTAATCATGGAAGCGATTGGTTTGAGTTGAAGAAGGAGAACACCTATTGTAGATCCATTAAAAGGAAGACCTCACTCGGGAGATCAATAGAGTTTGACATCTTTAGTTTGCACTTATGCTATTATGAAGACACCAGGATAATAGACTCAAATTATGGGTTGAACTGGAATCAAAGATTACATTCTTTGGGAAGAAACTTATCAAAGTTTTTTCCTTCCAATATCCTCTTTCTTTTTAAACCTTACTTCTCTCTCCTTGTTTCTTTTGATTGTTTGTTTACGGGCCCTTTTCCCTCTAGCCTTGTTTTTTATTGCCCCAGGCTCTCAAAGATCTATTTATCTATAGACGACCTCTCCTACCTTCCACCGACTTTTCAACCTCTCTTTGCTTCCCTTGGATTAGTCCTCTCCTGCCTCCCTCCACCATGCCTCATTCTCCTATCTCCCATGACCACAAGAAAGGAAAAGTTCCAATTTCTTACCTAAGAATCAAGCAGGAGATTGACATTAATTAGTCGCGTTACCATCACCTCACCCCGTCCAGAATCTAGAGGAAAATAGAAGCGATGGAAGAGGAAGTTATGTTGAAGCAAAAGTGTACTCATGAGGAGGAGATAATAGAAAACATGGAGGGATATATCCATGAACTTGGCAATACCAAAGCCAGAGACACTAAATTTCATAAAACAATGGTATTGAAATGGTAACTCAAATCTTTGCTAAGCAAAGCTCTGTTGGATGCTAAGGTTGTCCTAATGATCGAGGAAGGAATTTACCAAAACCATAAGCTGCTGGCTCAGAACCGTAGGCTAGAAAGAAAACTCAATTGTATCTACAAAGCAATGACTAGAAGAGACATGGCCCTTGAAGATCAGCAACAAGTTCAAGTGAGCCAAGTTCAAGCCAATACCATGTTGAATGCTAAAGACAAAAATCAGAAATAGGTTCTTGAGTCTAGTTCTTTTTGAATTTTTTTATTAGATATGAAAATCAGAATAGTTTGTGAAACTTATGTTATGTAGAGAATGTTCGTATAAATCTCTTTAGCAAAAACAATAAGATAAATAGAGGAGTAACTTATAAACTTTCAGTTAATATTTGAATTGAATTTCCACAGATAGACAAAATTTTCCATTTTTCCTTTTATATTAATAAAATAGCATCCTATCTAGCTTTAAAAAAAAACAGTTTCAATAATAAAAAATTACAATCTAACTAAAACTCATACAACCTTATTTTAGCTAGATATATAAAATAAAGATAAAAAAACTTATAATTTCCAAATTATAATACCTGCAAATAATTTCTAACAATAAACTCTCGCAAGGAGCCCACAGGCACACACTTTAACAACTTTGCCAAAGCGACGAAGACAAAACAACCAATTATATGTTATTTAATTTCGTTGATAAAGAAAACTACATGTATAAAAAATAATTGAAACGCTATAAATATATTGGCTTTGGCCGAGTGGTTAAGGCGTGTGCCTGCTAAGTACATGGGGTTTACCTGCGAGAGTTCGGATCTCTCAGGCGACGATTTAATAAAGTTACTTGTCATCTTAATTAAGTGAAATTTTGCAGTAAATACTTGCAAGGACTGAAGGACTGGATTGAAAACATTGCAATTATAGTTAGGGTTTAGTTATCGAAATATCTACATCATTTAGTAATTGTTAAATGTAATTCCAACTATTCATGTTACTTAATAGATAAATTAAAATGTAATTCCAACTATTCATATTGGGTTTAGTTATCGAAATATCTACATCATTTAGTAATTGTTGGCATCATTTAGTAATTGTTAAATGTAATTCCAACTATTAATGTTACTTAATTGATAAATTAAAATGTAATTCCAACTATTCATATTGTAATTTTAATAATAATATATTGTAATTTTAATAATAATAAAAATTTAATAAAAAGTTAAATTATGAATGGATTAAGTTTTTAAGGTAGGAAGTAGTTTTGGTTAAAATATGGTAAATTATCTTTTGGTAAAAGTCAAATTTAAAAGGGTTTAAATTGCGTTTTTTAAATTCATAAATAAATTTAGCACTCTCGAATATCTTCATAACATTTAAATTATGCAATTTTCATAGTTAATATATGTGATTCTAAGATGTTTTAAAGATTTCCAACAAAACTCCAAACAAAATAAGAAGAAAAATATATTCAAAAAAATTGTAAACATAAAATATTTAGACTACACCCTTATATAGTAGTATAAAATGATTACCTTAAGCTGAAAAATAATTTTAAACTAGCAATTGCCCCAAGAAGGTGCAATAATATGCCCATAGGTTGATGGTGTAGGGTGAACTGGTTGGAAAAAGGAAACTAAAACTAAACTAAAACTAAATTAGTGTTTTGTAAATGAAGATGAATTATTTAGAGTGGTAAGAAAATGGTGTTGGATCTCACAATGACTATATTTGTATTTAATTTTCAATCTAAAAAGAAGACAAAAAAAAAAACAAAGATAAACTATTGATGGCAAAGGAAGAAGAAGAGGAAGAAAAAGAAGATGCTAAGAAGTGGAAGGATAGAGTTGTATAGAAGGTATAGTTCTATAGATAACAATCATGGAATGATCAACATGAGCATTAGTTCTTTAAATTAGTGCATTGCAACGTTAAAGCTTGAGCCTTGAGTGTCATTGATTCATGTGGAATTGAAGGCCTTAAGAGCCATTTTACAAAAAACTATATATAGGTAGGTATGTAGTCAAAGGTAAACACAAATAGAAGTTGCATTGGGGCAACAAAACAATTGTTCTTAGGGGTGGGGAAGGGAAAGTGATTGTAAAGAAGTTTAAGCATAGAGATTTCATATTTTTCCTGCATATAATTTCCATCTATGCATAAGTATTTGATATTGTGTGTTAGTCTTTCTTGAAGTTCTTAGCAATTAAAGGTTTCACATATTGAAGACATGAAAAATTTTAAATTCCAATTTTTATTTCTTATGAAGAGATATTTTGTTGTCATTTTCTTTCTTATGAATGGATTTTGAGAGAACAACATTGGCTTGGGAAAGCACCAAGAAAAAATGGATGCTAGACTATGCTTGGAAGTAATATTTGAGATTATTAAATCGGAGACATTTATTCCCAAAAATATTATATTGACTCTCTTATTTCCTTAAGCATTTAAGTTGAATTGCAAATGAAAGATTGATGGATTTATATTAAAAATACTGAAAGATAACCATTTCCATATATATTCATTGGAACATCAATGTTTTCTTACATACAAATATGTAAATGTATTTTCCAAGGAGCTGTTACTCTTTTTCTATAATTGCATATTATTATTGTTTGTAGATACTTCAAGGACTATTTTTTGTAATGTAGGTTTAGCTTTAAGATGTTTTAAGTTTATAGACAAGGTTAATAAGAAGTTGTTTTAAATTTTTTTATTCAAAGTGTAACTTTATGTTAATGCTTTGTAGCACAATACAAAATGTAACTTCTTACTTTTTAATGACGAAGTTGAGATTTTTGTCTTGGTTTTTCTCTCAAAATTTTTATGCATTTCAAAACTTACATCTCTACAAATTTGTATTTACACTCTCTATTTATAATATAAATAACAAAAGTTGAATATTTAGTGTAATAATTTACTTTAAATTAAATCATTTATAATAAAAATATCCCAATATATCATACTAATTTCATTTTGAGAGGCCCATTAATATAACCTTTGATTAGTAGTAAAGTTGATATGTTTTTTTATGCATTTTTTGTTGGGTTTATTATTATCATTATTGTTATATGTATATGTTATGTATAAAAAATAAAGTTGGATCCACCATAAATAATTTTTTGGCCAAGTAAATGTATGTATATGAACAATAAAATTGGATACTCCATAAAATAACCTTTAGAAATTCTTACACTGTAAAATCTTTGGTACATTTTTGTATTAATTTTTTTATTGAAAAAATGTATATATATGAAAAATAAAGTAGGATACACTATGGATACACCATAAATAACATATTATCTAAGGAAATGTATGCACTGAACATCAAAGTTTATTTCCCTATACCTAATACAAATTAACAATGTCCATACAAAGACTTAGTTGCATGGTGGTTGAATGACAAGTCTATCTAAATTTACTATATTATATGTTTTAGTGATATGTTTTCATAAGTTTACTATATTCTAAGTTGGTAAGAGTTTATTGAGTAAGCTAAGTTGGTTTGGTAATTAAAAACCTTATTTTTCAATGCTCACCACAAACAAATTCCTGTTAATTAATGTATAGACCCTAGTATTAACCGGCATCAAATTTTTTTACAACACTTACACAAAATTTAATTATTTATTAGAAAAAGATAAAAGATAATGTAACAGGCATATATATATATGATAACCTACATACATTGTTTTGGTTGCTATATATATATATATATATATATATATATATAAAAGAAGTACCCCAATATGATAACTCCACGTTGTTTTAGTTGCATTACATGTTCATTTATTTAGTTGACATTCAGTTTTATATTATGTGACAACTCATAATGTCTCACATGAGTCTAGCAATTGCATAAGTTAACCTGACACCTAAAGTTCATCCTTAACCTTGTATACTGAATGTATTGCCAATAAAATTACAATACTTATTTCTAACCCATAAACATTAAAAATTTAATGCATCTATTCATTTAAGTGTTTTTCTCATTACTTGGTATACAACACAAGATACTTAACTTAAATTTTGGGAATTTATAAAATAAATAATCCACATATCATCACTAAGACATTACAATTACTAAAATTAACATATCCTAAATTCAAGGTTAATGTAATTTATTCCAAAATTTACATATTCTATTCTTCATAAAAAAAAAATCAATTTACTAATTAATTAATTTAAAACATAAACATAAATAAAAACAACCACAAAATAAATATAAATATCTATAATAATAAAGCTAACTTGCAAAACCATTCTTCAATTTACTTTAAACTAATATATCTTAAAAATCATTATAATAAAACAACTTACCATTCCTAAATTACCATGAACGCTCATCCCATGCACACAAATATAAACTATTATAATGGCACTGCGACGACGACGACGACAAATCAACTACTGGAGAAGGCTCCCTCCATGCACACAAATACTGTGCAAATTCAGCATCGTTCCCGGAAGCTAAAAGAGTCTCCAATGATCCGTCCTTCCACTTCGACACTGACAAGCATGGTAAATAGCTTAAACACCCGACAGCTCCACAGGATAAAGACCACAATTTGGTGGAATCATGTATCCCTTATTGCCTCAAATTCTCCCTACATGTTTATGCCTCCATTTTTTACCTAACAGCTTGCCCAACAATTTCCATATTATTATTCCAGGGCAGGTCGTGCAACCCTACAAAACCGCAGATGCCCTCCAGAATCATAAAGTTGTGTTCTACAAACCTAAAAAAGTCACTCAATGGGTTTGCATAAACATGAACAATATAGGTCTCATTGAGAACGTGCGCCAGTTGAATGTCCATGCCTTTAATATCCATCACGAGAACCACTTAATTATGCCCTTCTGGAGGGTACTTCAAGAAAACAACAACATACAGAGAGGCGACATCGTTGTTTTTGAAGTCAATTACATACATCCCACTCACAATAAGCAGGATTTCAAGAGAACCGATGCTTTTGGGCTCTTCGAAAATAAATTGCAAGAGATGCAAAGCAATTTCTGGAAATAGAATTGCAATTTAATAGGATATCAATTACGTCCTTCTAAATGATCAAGTACAGGTGTAACAGATCATCAAAATGACAAGGAAGCCATGAAGCAGATGAACAGGACAAAATCCTGAACATGAGAACCCCGATAATTCTACATAGTGATTTTTTTAATCTTCAAAACTACAGATGTTGAGGGAGGAGAACGATGATTAGAACTGGAAGCTTACAACAACAACAGAGGGGATTTTACTTGGTTTCTGTCTGTCTCCTGGTGGGCGCACAATCGAGAGCCTCAGTGATTGGATTAGTTCTTCAGACTGAAGAAACACAGGTAAGAAAATCTTCATGTAAACAAGTGTGGGTGGCGAGCTTTGTTGAAGAGTCTATAGGGGTTGGTGCATGGTACAAAGCTCATGGTGTTGTATGTTCATGGGTGCTCTGAGTCAGAAGAGCTGCCAAGTATGAAACCTCATTGAACAAGCGAACCTCTAGAACACGCAACAGCAGCAACTGAACACACGTGACTCCAAAACATGCAACAACAGCAACTGAACACACATGGCAAACTTGAAGAAAAATTACACATGGAAAATGTTATTATCCAGAGGGACGACCAAGTATGAACCAATTGAAAATACTTAACGAGAAACAGGACCCCAGAAAAATGCCTTACGGCTTAAAAATTAAATTATAATTTAATAATAAACTGGCAATTTCCCCAAGAAGGTGCAATAATACGTCGATAAGGTGGTTGTTAAAGGGTAAAAGAAGACAAAAAATGTAACATTAAAATGAGGTAGTGCAAGATTGCAGTTAATACCAAAAAAAAATGGAACACTTTAATTTATCAAAAGTTAGAGGATAGGCCAACTGAGAATAGATAACAAGTTTAGTGAACTTAACAGTTTTACACAATAACAAATAGGAATTTCCAATTAACATCACATTATACAACAAACATGCGATGGCATGGGAGAAATGTATCTGATGAAGAAAAGACGCCAATGTGTTGTTATAACTATAAAGAAGGAAAAACATGTTTGATCACACTTTGATCAAAACACATGTATTTAAACATGGTGTTGCAAACATATTGGGGAAGTTGCAATCTTGGATGAATTGCAGTTCTTCTAATCCATTCAAATGGCCCTCTCCATCACAACCACTTTCCTCTCAACAAAGACACTTTCCTCTTAGCAGATATCCGATGTGAAAGGGGGATTCCATAAGTATTCTAATAGCTCAAAGATCCTGGAAAATAACTAATAAAATTTACAGCCTCTCAAATCGGTACGTGATTTCTTGAGATAATTAGACATGAATGATCAATTTAGAATGAGATGGAAATCATTTCAAAATGGATGCAATAGAGCTATGCATTCACCTAGGATGTAATAGCAACATGATTTGAAACATTTCTAGATTATTTGAAACATTTCAACATGTCTTGATCGATACATGACTTATTGAAATGATTATAGACATCAATGATCAATTTATAATGAGAAGAAAATCATTTCAAGAATCATCTCAGATTTTTTAATAAATACCTTCAACATTATAACAAATATGTGAAACGCTAGCTGAAAACTATGTGAAATGATGGTTGCCAATTTTTTTTCTATAGTGTGCATACCTTCAACATTATACCTTATATATTGACTCAAAAAAAATTGCTTCACCTTAATTAACAAAGCATGGTATGATATTTATCAAATTTAATAACTATGATGGGTTGTAACAGTGATGAGTAGTTGTATGAAATAGCATGAAATAGGCCAAATTCCACATAATCTCATCAAATATACTTTTGAAAATCATAGAAATGTTGCTCTATAAGTATATCATATAACTCATAAACGAAATAAAAAAAATGCTTTGATTTTACACACAAAACAAATATAGTTGACAAACAAAAGTGTATAATACCGAGAACAAGATTAGTAAATTGATCATCTAGGGAGATTGGATACATACCATTGACATCAAAAAAAATTGTTGATTGTGTCTCTGTCTTCATCAAATGAAATTTCCAATTACGAAAGCAATTGTACACAACCGAACAAGACTCGTGAAGGATGTCCAAGTTCTACAAGAGACGTGGAAGAGAGGTGGTTATTGTGGAGATGTCTTGTTGGAAACTTATAGTATGGACGGAGTATTTGTATTGGCCACGATGTGCATATGTAACTTGAAGTATTGGATTGGCACAGGAAATTAGCATTTCCTCTATTTGAGTCAGGCGTGCATGTTCACGTGGTTGGTTTCCGGGATCCATGTTGTTATCTATGGAGAAGCGATGGCAATGCCGCTCTTTAGTACATTGAGAGCATGTATAGATGCCATATGAAAACTTTGTTTTCATGTTCGGATATGATTCCTTGCATATCGAGCAAATATGTAGTGGGTGTAGGTGAGCAAGTCGGTTAAGAAAACAAAAGTGACCATCTAGTAAGGGGGTGGTTGGAGGTGGGGGTGTAGTGGATGTGTGCATTGGGGTAGGGTTGATTGAAGCATTGATGTTTGCACGTCTGGATTGATAAATAAGACGTCTCTGCGCATTTTGACGGTCCTTTGCTTTGCTATAAATAAGCATTCAACATGCATTTCTTTGTTCACGTGCACTATTAGACAACATAGGTTGTTGAAGAGAAGGAGTTTTCCTTGAACCTAGAGGAGACATTGATGAGATTTTCAAATGCTATAAATGCGTGCTTGTAAGAAAAAGTTGAGGCATGTACATTAAAAGAAAGAAATGCAAACTACAACTAAAAATGTATGTGTGCATATAGAAATAAAGGCATTGCGAAAGTGTTGCAAGAAATAAGGTATAAAGAATTTGTGGATGTATGTGAAAAGTAAGCAAGGAACAACATAGTAGAATAAAAAAAACCACATAGATGACATATTAAACATTGTATACATGTAAGAAAACGTGAAATGTTGGATGGACACATATAGATAAATATAGTGTATGTGAACTAATGTAAGTTGTGCTTAAAAAACAAACCACATAATGTATAGGATAACATATATAGTGATGTGAGCACAAATTAATAGTAGCTAAATACATTGTAGATATTTGGAAAATGAAAGGAAATTACGGTAAAAGTCTATATACAAGCAATGAAGGAAGAAAATGGTGGGGGGGGGTGGGGGTATATAGATCGTGATGAAGTGGAAGAAACATAATTTGGTGGAGATGAGGTGGAATGCATTTGGAGACATAGGATGGTCTATTGTGTGGTAGGATGTCTCGAATATATGGAGGTAGAAGAAAGGAGTGAGGGAAGAGTTAGATGTGGGAGGGTGACTTAAAGGGGTGGTTGGAATAAACAGAGGGTGGAGTGTACGAAGGGGAGGTTAGACACGGCATGCAATATGATGGCTTTGAGTAGTGAGTGCATGTATTTCTTCCAGGAGCTTGGCTGATGCAGTGGCATAAGGAATCCCTTTAGAATTGACAATGGTTGTCTTCAATCTTGTAGTGGAGTTGAAATTCTCTGTCTTCATGGACAAGGTGAAAAGATATTGTCGTGAAGTTAATTGTAGAGAGATATCCTTTATAGTTGAGGGTTCAGTGGATAGGAGGCATAAATATTTTGCAGATACACCAAGTAGTTGGCTGGATGCATCATCAAAAGTTGTGGCCCTGTTGATTTGGCCAGTGTGGTCTTGCAAGGAAAGATTTAAAATGTACCTGTAGTCACATTCTATGAATTCACCATCACATTTGTTGCAATTCCAAGTGTTGTAAACTCTATGCACATTTTTTTTCATGCATTGAATATCATCAACAAAGAGAGGGCATGCAAGGAAATGGAAGTCTCCCATGTTAATATCAATGATGAAAGCGCGTACAGAGAACCATAGGGCCTTATCAGAGGTTTGCATGCTTTGCAAATCGAAGATTGTTTTACTTGGGTGTGTTGGAAACATAGATCCTATGTACTTGCGAATCAAGGATGACGATGCAGCAGGAAGTCCATGATCAGTGAACAATTTTTGAAGGAGATGGGTTGCCTCAATATCTGGAATGATAAGAAAGGTACTACTGGGGACACTTCCAACTATTTTTACCATTGTAATCAGTAAGACGGCCACCCTTGATTGCAAGGATAGGTGGTGGATCAGAAGAGTATAATGAAGCAAGATGAGAACCCTCATTGTGGCAATGATGAACCCAAAGTGTGTCATCGATGCTTAAACATGATGTGTCTTTAAGGAAAATGGTTCGACTACTTGTTTGAGAACCTTTTTTTCTGAATCATAGATGCAGGGAAGACAGAGCTGACCATGCCAATAAGGTCAACCATGGAGTTTGAAGGTAAAATTTGAAGGTAATTGATTGTTTTAAAGTGGAAAGAATGTAAATAAATTGAGGGAAATTCATCAAGACAAGGGTGGATGGTTGTTCAAATGGTTATATGAAGGGTTGCTTGTTTTGATTGTGCCATTGGAGACAGTGTACATTGCCTCTATTTCAACAAGGGCATAGAAGGAGTTAACAAAGTTGTTATAGGAAGATACATTGATCTCTTCTTCAGAACAGTCAAGAAGGTCAAATCCAAAGAGTTTCCTTGGGCCTCGTTGATTGGTGTATTCATGGATGGTTGTCTTCGCAAGTACGCGACCTTGGATGGACCATTTTTTGTAGTTGGGATTGAGTGATTTGAATGGAATTATAGTAGTTGCCATGGATATTGGTGTAGCTGATGTTTGGGATGAGTGCACATCGCTTTCTTCTATGAAGCGAATGGGTTGGCTAGTTGATGAACCAATTGGAAAGCCAAAGCTAGTTGGTAGTACAAGAGGAAGAGGGCTCCCAATAAGGTCAAGTGTGTGGTGGACCAGGTCAAGATCGAGTACTGCAATAGTCTTGTAAGAGGAAAAAAGGAAAGACTTAGTAAAGGTGTTTAGTTTGTGACGAGGGGTGGTGGGTAAAAAATCATAGCCTAAGCTAGATAAGAAGAGGGATTGAAAGAATGGGAAGAAAAATGTACGTGTTATTATGAATGACGGTGCAAGTGCACTTTGAGAGCTTGATGATAGAGCCTTCTTAGATCTCTCCATCTGATAGGAGGGAGTTGAAGGTAGTTGGGAAAAAAGTCTGATACGTGTTGTTACCATCAGAGGGAGTCATTCGAAAGTGTGGACTAGTTTTCTTTGTTGGTATATGACTGGACGGAGCGAGGGAAACACTGAGAGGAAGAGGGAAAAATGTAAGTATATGACTAGTGTTGTTATATATATATATATATATATATATATATATACTATTGCAGGAGTTACATACAACCATGCCATAAGTACATTGAAATTGTAGCATACAAAATATTAGAATGTAACAAGTCACGAAAAAAGGGTAAATTCAATTTTATTTTATTTTATTTTTTTTATATAATGTGATAAAAAAACATCTAATGGGAGCGTTTAAAGTTAGGCAGTAAATGCTTAAAGTGTATTAGAGCTATGATCCGATAAGGAAGTTATTGGATCCTTCAGACCTTCTCGACATATCCCTTCTCCTCAACCCCCTACCTCATTACAACCCTCATTCTTTGTTTTATTGAGTCTCATTCTCCTGTCTTCAATTTACCCTTCCTTATGTCTTTCTCCTCCAACACACTCTATTCCTCCTCTAATCCTCCATATCTAGATTCCCTTTTCACTTCATCATTGTATAAGGAGAAGATCCAAACCGATGATGTGATCCATTGGTCATTGCTAATGCGCTTAAGGGTTAGGTGCATGTAACTAAATACAAAGGACTTGTATAATAGAAGTACAATATAAGTACATACAATATTTTTGCAAGATTAACCTATATGTGCATTATGAAAGTATACTTGCATAAGTAAAAGTTATTTCCAACATGTATATACCTATGCTTTAATTGATCTACTACATACTTATGTTTTAATTATTTACTTGAAATGTCTAAATTAGATAAATAAAGGTCTTTCATATTAGTATTACATGACAACTAATCACAAGAACCTTCTAAGACTAATTGTGTTTTGTAAAACTATAATTAATTTAAGTTAATGCAGAATTTAAAAATGGATACTGAAACCCTAAATTTAATGGCAACACTACATTTTCTAGCAAATGTATACTAGAAAAAATAAAAAAAAACATAAGTACTATAATTCAATTGTTTTTCAGATGTACAAATAAATGTGTACACGTAATTATATTTAATTTAACCGTAAGTCTTTCGTAGAGCATGATTAAACTAAATGTTTAAGAGACATTCAAATGGCCCACTTCCAAGAAAACAAAGATACGTAATGAATTGCATTTTATGTGTAAAAGCCCCCAAAAAGACTACATCCAACCTTTATCAGTTGAAGGCAAGGTTATGGCTCAGCAAGGGACAAAAACAACATAGTTACGGCTCAGACAAGGAGTTTAATATTTTCTCTATCATAAATGTAAAAATGTTTTTAAAAAGTTTACTTAATTTAAGGTAATGCATAATTTTAAATGGATACTTAAACACAAAATTTAATGTCATTACTACATGTTCTAGTAAATGTATGCCAAAAAAATACAAAAATGCATAACTACTATAATTTAATTATTTTTCAAATGTACAATTAAATGTGAACATGTAAATATATTTGATTAAACATTAAGTAATTCCTAAAGCACTATTAAAGTAAATGTTTAAGAGACATTAAAGTTGGTCCTTGAGATGGATTTTCATTTCCAATATACATAATATAAAAATAGCAAAAGTATAAGTATAGTGAAACTAATACACAACAATTTAAAAACAAATGGTAAATAAATCTTGTTTGGATATGATGTATACTCAAACAAGTTGAGTCAGTTGAAGTCACTAGAAGGACAAGCTGTCATAAGGGTTACTTTGAGAGAGAAAAGGTTAAAGTGGTATGGGTTTAGGTTAGGTACACACACCAACAAAACCCAACAGGTAAAATTAGCTCAAGAAGGTCACATGCCCTTAGGGTTCTCCTGCATTACTACATTCAATCCAGACATGGAAATCTATTAGGGCTCCATTTGTGTCTCATTCAAGGCAGAAAACAAGCTAAACAAATGGTATAATGAAGAAACCGAGTGGGAACCGGGGTGGCGATTGGTAGTGCAGAAAACCCTCACTATAGCAGTGAATGTGTATGCCCTAAATGGTTTGGTAGTGGCATGACCTAGCTCAACAAGGGAAATAATAATTTTCAAACATGCAAACAAGGCCATGTTTCAAAATTGACAACCAGCAAAAGCAAAAGGCTATGTATGGGCAGCTACACGAGGTCACATTCTCAGCCCATGGGCAGGAGAAGAAGGCATCACACCAATGCCTTAGCCCTTGGAGGGCTAAGAAAGGTCACTTCCTAGGCCTAAAAGCATACCAAAGTCACTTCCCAGTCACTAAAAGGCCAAAAACAAAGTTTAGCAAACATATAGGAAGGCATGTATAAGTAGACTACAAAGGGATTTTTGTGTGTGTTGGGAGAAGAAATACAACCTTTAGAGTTAGAGGAACCTTCGAAGGAAGACGATATCTTAAAGGTACATGGATAGGAAGTTCCCCAATGGTTTCTTAAAAATTCCAAACACAAGGTCATAATTCATTTGAAAGTCTAGACTTGGTGCACAAAAGAAGTAGTTTAATGGGCAAGCCAAAAGGCATAAAAAAACAACAACATTATAGGCGTGTCCTATCCAAATAGGAAGCACCCCTAAAGGCACAGACATTCACTTCCCAGACACTAAAAGGGCACAAACTGAGTTTAACAGCTGCATAGAAACCAAAATAATGCAAGCCCAATGCAAACCCTGCTAGGTACGAACAACGAAACCTATTCTTGCAAATCAGTTGAATGCAATTTGTTTCTGCGAACCTAAGTACTGGAAAGTGTGTGAAGTTTCTCTACCTACAAAAGCGTTGGCAGTTTTAGATCACCAAACTGAATGGCAATGCAAAACACAATAAATGCACTAGGGAGGGGCATTGGATTGACACAATGTCAAGTGACCCCCATGAATGGGTTATGTGAAAAAGGACAATTTCATTTTATATTCCTGTGGAGTCCGTCTACCCAATGAAAGTATGGAAGGGAAATTAGATGGTTGAGGCATCCATATTTGTTACAAAACTCCTCACTGCGGCTTGGAGAAAAATTCAAATCAAGCTATCTATCACCTTTAGTTTGGGGTTTAATAGGTTCAACTCTATTGTGACCAAGACGACAAGAAGCAGGCGAAGGAGAGTCCATTGGATAAAGGGAAGCACCATCTGAAGCGAGGGTAGACTACCGGAGGAGCAGAAGAAACCATGGTGCGAAGAGAGCCCATCGTAGAAGTGGAATAAACTAATGTGGTGTGGGGAAGAAGCAGCCGGAGCAGCGAAAGAAACCGTGGGCTTTAAGAAATCCAAACGGAGTAGACGAAGAGCCTAAAGGGCACGAGTCAATAACGTAGGACACATGTGGAATTTGGGTTGGAGGAAGGGAGGACGAATTATAGAGTAGTCTCAACTAACACCCCAGGGTTAAATATGGTTGTCATGGTCCACTCCAAGATCATAAAGAAACCTAGGCGTCAAGGAAAAGTAGAAGTAACCATGGTCATTAAGCATAAGAAAGCTCATAAAACAAAAGAGAAACAAAAAAGTCTACAGTAGAAAGAGGAGTAGATATGCTTTTCTTTCTTTCCCAGGTGCCACATACAAATGGAGGAGTGAAAGCTAAATGTAAAATATTTGAAACCCTTCTAGAAAAGACCCTTAGGTGATCCTTAAGTTGTAGGATAGTTACTAATAAAATAAAATAAAGATTAGGTTTATTTAGAATAGGGTACGAAAGGTCATATGGTTAGTCCTAATACTAATTTTGACGTACGATGAAGGGTTTAAGACGTACGCAAAGGAAGAAGGATTCAAACAGGAAAATCCAATCATGAGAAGATTATCACAGTCATGTTCAAGTCAAAAGGAAGACAAAAAAATGCTAGTTTAGGTATGTAGTATCCATGAGGAAGCACCCCACAAACATGCTACAACCATTATGTTGTACTGCAAGTTAATAGCATCGACTAACAAAAGGAAGACAAGAGAATAGTTATGAGTCAACAAAGGGATTTACTATGTTCTCTCTCTCAAGGTATGTAGACATTTTTTTTGTCATCATTGTATAACAAGAAAATCCAAACTAAAGATGCGATACGTTGGTACTTGCATAAGTAAAAGATATTTCCAACATGTATATATTTATACATTAATTGATCTAATTCATAATTATGTTTTAATTGTTTTACTTGAAACAACATAGCTTAAAACACTTCAAAATCAGCTAACAACACACAATGCATGCATGAAATTATGGAGAAACTTATATAGTTTCTCCATAAACTATATAAGAGTTCCCCCCAAAAGGAAGGCAATGGAGACAAAGAGATCAAACCATACACCATACACCTTGTTGCATCATAAGACAAAAAGGTCAAACCATCCTTTGTTCACAAGGAGAGCATCACAATGGCAAACAAATTTTGATTTATGATAATTTCATAAATGACTTATAGAAATGGAAACATGTACCATTGGGAAGCTATGTGTCACGTTCAATAAATATATCCATATTTCAATGGGAACCCTTTTCTCTGTTGGTCATAACTTCATCAAAACTGCTCATAATAGTTATGGCGACCCCAATTCAAAAAGGGCATTAATATTCTGCTTTGAATAGCACTAGTGCGACTTCATTCTAGTTCATAGAAAAAAAAACCGTGTCATAAGACAAATTTATGAAACCATAAAGAAATCACAGATATGGTAGATCAACGTTTCAAAGGAATATATCCCTCAACACTTCCCAGAATTGCTATCATGACCCCAATCTAGAAACATCTTCATCAAAGTTATGATTTTGATGGCATTGGTGCGACTGCACTCCGATTCAGAAGCAAAATGAAAATTATGCTACAGGATACAGTTTTGGTTTTAACAGGAAATAAATCACATATGTGGAAGGTTATCTTTTTGAGGGAATATTCCCCTCATTACTTATATTCTTACACAATAACTACTATGTACCCATTCTGGAAATGGCATCAAAACTCTGCTTTGATGGCCCTGGTGCAACTGCAATTTGGTTTCCAAGCAAATAGAAAATCACGCCTCGATATAATTTGCAAAAATACCAATAAAATAATCCACCTCCCCAATCACTCCTTTGACATCACTTATTGCGATCCTTATTTCATAATGGTAACAAAAATATCAAGAACATGCAATGGGATGCCAAAAGGACAGTTTTATCCACAACTGGTTCAAGAGAGGGGAAACTATACTAACCATTTTAACGGAGCAAGCCCCTTGATACAAATATTGAAACAATAATAATTTATCATTCCAAATCTCATGAGGATTCCTTTAATCCTAGATATCCTAACAACTCTAACCTTGATCCACCACCAGTGGACCTTATTTGGACCTTATTTAATAACCAACACAATGGACCTTTATTAGCCTTTATTAGCGACTAAGGCAGCTGACATAACCCTTGGGCCTTTATAACATTACCAAGAAGGGTCATAACAACAATATGATTATCAGTGGTGTACCCTTTGAAGAACACTTCAACGTATGATATGGACCTCTACTGTTTGGCCGAGTGCAAAACATTTTTTGTTGTTATCTCTAGATTGTTATGGGAATTTTATATATTTAATGCCATGTATTGATATTTAGTTTTATGAGTTTTGAGAGGGAAATCATTTATACCTCTATGAACCTACTACCACATGTTTTGTGAAATGTTGTATGTACATACGATCACGTCAATAAAAATTAAATAAAAACAAACATTCGTTCTTCATTTCTTAAACTGCGAGCTATTCATTCAACAAATGATCCATTGCTCGGAAAATTAGCATTGAACATTTCGACTTCTTTTAATACTCATTTTACATCAAATAAACCTACTCAACTTTATAACAAAACAAAAAAGCAAAGAGACAATAATTGCTTATAGGAATATATAAAATTCTAAAGGGAAATGAAATGTTAAATTGAGAAGTACACCAAAATGATATGGTATATACACGTGTTTTAATAGAAGTATCGGCTAGCTACAATGCAAAATCCATATCCCAACCATACTAACATCGATTGAGCGTTGAGTTTAGTGATAGCCACAAATATAATACTCTATGCCGCAGTGAGTGGGCCACAATCCTTCCTGCATCTCTACAAAAATGTATGTCTTCGAAAGAAAGAAAGAAAGAAAAAATGCTCTTGTGCTTGCCAATTATTCAAATATATATATATGGAATTTTTACCTTATATACTAAGGAATTTTGCCTTCAATATATATATATATATATATATATATATATATATATATATATATATTACCTAAAAACAATAAGCATCACATGGATATAAAAAATATGCATACACAACAATGGCATATGGATACAAAATAATGGATATGGAGTGCTACTTGATGAGTCAGGGCTTCTGCAAAATAAAGTGTGGTATTATAAGTCGATAATACCACACTTTATAACAGCAGTAATAATACTCGTGAACCTTGCAAGTATACTCACAAAACAGTCCCAAATATTGTGTGGATATAACTCAGTTTAATGAGATAATAATGTGTTTATAACCCCATTTCTGTGAATCTTGCATCAATCACAAAATAAGAAAGCGAAGCCATGATGAAAAGGAGAGAAACAGAGATGTGAGACATGGCTGGAGCATGTTAATAACTGCAACGTTAATAACTTATGTCCATTCCTTCACTTTCCTTCATTGTAGCTAGTTGTCTTCCTTGAATGAGATGTAAGTGGAGCTTTAACAAATGTCTATATCTATGTATTTCAAATCCTTCATCAACGTACTAGGTTTAGAGACTCCTAAACCACACCTGCAATCAATACACCAAAGCATCCAACAAAAAATATACAATATACATACTGGGACTTCATCCTCTTCAAACCCTAAACCTGATAAATTATGCTACGCCACTTCAAGGGAACGAAAAACACATATTGTGCAATAAATGGATAACTGAGAAAAACGCAAAATCCATCCTTTGACCATCTGACCAACTTCAGAGGCACTTCACGGCTCTGGACCCCTCTCTACGACGAGTAGAAATCATTGGACTATAGCAGAAACGAAAGGGAAAAGTGTGAAACTTGGTGGTTTTAGTTGCGTGGAAGCTTTCTATTCGCCTAAGGGATGAAGGTGGTATAGTGTTTTAAGACCCAACTTAAGAGAGATTCTGTGATAACATTTGTATAATAGGTTACAAAATGGATAAAGTTTTCTTTAGTTTTATTGTGAGTTTTGATGCCTATTCCTGTTGATGCAGACATATATAACACTTAGGTTTTAATGTGACTACCTATATAACACTTCTTCCTAAGCCTATCAAATTCCCTGATAACATTTGTATAACAGGTTACAAAATTGATAAAGTTTTCTTTAGTTTTATTGTGAATTTGGATGCCTATTCATGTTGATGTAGACCTCCTAAGTCAAGGTCCTAACAACAGTGTATTTACTATTAACCATGTAGTGATTTGGTTACTCGGATTTCTTTTTCTTAAGCCTTTGCAAGGATTTTAGTATTAATGTCCCTTTCGAATCCTCGACTGAGTAGTCTAAGAAAAACATTCTATATGTTAAGAGGATATCCAAGACTAACACATTGGTTTTATCAGTGTAGTAACTTTTGTATGTTGTTTCTTTCTGAAATTATAAAATAATGGCATTCAATTTGTAATTTTGAATTGGGATTTCGTAAGAAATTGTCTGGTCTGTAAGTAGCAATGGGATTTTGTTTCAGCCCAGATCCAATAACCTTGTCTTATTTTTTTCAGGGTGTACACAGTCATCCTATTTAGAATACATAATCATCCTATTTAGAAGTTACTTGTGTGCATGTTTAATATTATATCCTATGCAATTCTTTTTCATTAATAGATATTGTCTTAATGCAACTATTTTTCATTAATACATATTGAGTTTTTTTTATTTTACAAAATCAAAATTGGATTTTGTTTTAATTGAATTTTTAGACTACCCGATATATGTTGGATCTTCATCTCAAGTAATAAGTATTGTTGTGTTTTTGTGGAATCTAGTCATCTCTTCCATTTCTCCTGATCTACAATACTCTATAAAATTGACATATTTACTGCACAAAAATCTTAACTGTGAAGGATCCCAGACTCACTTATCCAATGTCAACATGTCCTGACTTGCTAAGATTTGCAAATTATACATAGCTCATGTAGGAAATTTGAAATTGAGGGGGCTCAATTTCTGGGTGCCCATATATTACTAATTTAAAGCAATGTTGATGCAACTTCACTAGTGGTCAAAAAATTGCAACTTTTCTTGCTTTATGTGGACTACTGCCCAAGGTTTGGGAAGATTCTGTTCGTGCAAGAAACACAGAGAGTTTTACTCTGAATGAGTATGAAGACGTTGCATACATTATGTTCCCTTCATTTCAAAGAATATAAGGTTTCATTGTCAACGAGAGCAAATTGGGAGAGGACAATATACAATCTGAGCACAAGGTCTTCTCTGGTTACCTCAAGGGTAATGAAGGTAAACCAACTCTCATCCATCCGGGAGCTCTTACGCTCTTCCTGCATATCATGGAGAAAACAGACTTCCAAGCAAAGGTAAATGGATTTATCTAGTACAACTGCCAGGACAAAGTTATTTTAGTTTCATAGAAAGAGGGTTTACTTCATTAGATAGGAAATTTTTGAAATTCAAAAGGAAAGGTAACATTGTATTCATGTATTACATGATCAATCAGATGTAGATTTACATAGACTCAAAACAAAGGGAACTCAAACCCATCATATTTGTGGGTCATTCCTTAGGTGGGGCAGTTGCAACCTTGGCCACGCTATGGGTACTGAGAAAGAGGCTAAAGCAAAGCTCTTCCTTCTGTATCACGTTTGGTTGCCCTCTAGCCGAAGATGAAAGACTTGTTGAAGCAGTTGGCCGTGAGAAATGGGGTGGCAACTTTTGTCATGTGGTTTCTAAGCATGATATTGTTCCTCGCATGATCCTTGCGTCGCTTGGGTCCATTGCTAAGCCCTTCACCACTATTTTTCCATATTGGCATGGCATAAATATCCCTAATTATTTTCTTCAAGATGTTGGTAGGACTCTTCTTAATCATGTCCTGGATTCTCCAAGAAGCCCATACAGACCTTTTGAAGCTTACATTTTTTTCTCAAGCAATGGTGCAGTTTGTATTGAAAACACTCAAACAGTTTTGGAAATGCTTCATTTTACATTGAAAAGCCAAGATTTTTTTTGATGAGATTGTACAGGCTTGCCTTTTAGAGAATATAAGGTATACAAAACTCCATAATAGGTAGAAGAATAGTGAATTCCAATTTAGAAGACTCTTACGAGATGAGTATCTCAATGTAGCTAGAAGCCATTGGTGTTGGAGATCAGGTAATCCTCAATTCCTTTTTAAAATTAAAGTTAAACAAACAAACAAACATATATCCAAAATTCAACTTACAGAATTCATAATGCTAGAAGCTTCACAATTTCATCCGGTAGTTGTTCCTTGAGATTCACTGAAGAGAGAGTCCTGTAAAAGTTTCTCCATGGAAAATTTTAATTAAAGAGAAAGCCCAATTTTTATACAAAACTCAAGAATTTCCATAAACCGCATAGATGTTTTTTTTATTTGAAACAAAAAAATGCACAAAATACTTATAGTGAAGTTATTCAAGAACTGATGCAAAAAAACGCCATCCCATTTTGAACCACAAGGATCTCCGTCTTTCCATGTTGACAGTGTATTTATCAATTGATTTTGTAGCAACAACATCATGTCCACTCAACATATTGAAATGCATGATCACCCATTTATATCAAACATTATCACTGTTAAAAAAAGTGACAAAAATAAATTCAGTTATTAAGTGACACAAATTATTGGGTATCCAGAGACCAATATCGATAGAGCTCACCATTTCTGTTGTCTGTGAATCCTGCAACAATCACATAAGAGAAAGCGAAACCATGATGAAAAGGATAGAAACAGAAACAAAGAGGCGAGACATGGCTGAAGCATGTTAATAACTGCAACCTTAATAACTTTTGTCAGTTCCTTCACTGTAGCTGGCTGTCGCAAGTGGAGCTTTAATAGAGGTTTATTTATATGGATTTCAAGTCTGCAATTTTGACTTCCTGCCTCTTGTTTATCAACAAATTGGAGGGATTTATATCTTTTTGCACGATCTTGCGACGGTGCAGATATCTCAAGCCCTGCAAGACTTGCCTCTCCAACATCATGTCAGATCTCCTATGCTCCAGAGATCCTGTACTCCAACACGAAGTGAATCTCTTTCCCCTTTTCAAAGTCCCCTTGGCATTTTACAACATAAGGGGACTCTGTTTTCTTCATAATCTCCATCTCTCGGATTATCTGTTGCCTCAATATCTCGTCGTGATTTCCATGGATGATAGTGAACCTCCTGAACACAACTGCAGCAATAAAAAATGCGTGGCAGACGTAAATGACACTGAACGTCCTGAACACACAACCACAACAATAAAAAAACGCGTGGCAAACGTTGGTTAGGAGACAAAAATTACATGTGGCAGAAAATGATTAGCCAGTGTGACGAGGATGTGAATAGCGTTTTTCAAAAGAACTTTAGAGAAAACGCCTAACGACGTAAAAATAAATGTAAATAAACTAGCCATTAATGGTATATAATTATTACCTTCACTATATAGTTACAAGATATCACCATCATACTTATTTCATTATTAATAATTTCTTTCATTTTTTATTTATTTTTTAACTCATTGTTCTATGTTACAAATTGCTCAACCTATCAATGATAATCATTTAAAGCTAGATATGTTCTCTAACTTCAACCTATAAGCTATTAAATATACTTAAAACCATTATGTTGGTATAATTATTAAATATACTCAAAATCACTATGACATGTATAGTTCAATGTGTCTATAAGGATATATTTTTGATATGGAGTTCTCACTTCCCCACAACAAAATGATTTTCAAAGAAAAGTTTCTTTCAATTGGACAAGCCACTCATAATATTAGAATGTTTTGCGGAGAGACGTATAGGGAGCAAAGGAATAAGGCCACAAAGATTCTAAAGAGATTTGAAATAGATTTTAAGGAGCCAAAGAATAAGGTCACAAATAGTTTAAAGAGATCTGAATTAAACTCTAAGTATTATCTAGTTTTTTTTACACAGTTAGCCAAAGCAACCTAAGATGTGTGAAGTTGTTGGATTTATAAACCTTATTAAAATTTGCAGAAGAGAAAGAAGTCATTAATATACATGTACTAGGGGAATCTAAGGTGCTTGTGGATTGGGCAAATGAAAAATGTAAAATCATGAATTCATGGATTCAAAAAAACATAATAAAAATGAATAAATAAATTCACAACATTAACCTTAAATATTATTGTATAAATGAATCAAAATTGCACATACAAGGAATTGAGAGATCCCCCCTCTCTCTCAATATAGTTGTATATTGGGGAACAATAAGATAGGGTTAGTCAACTTTTCTCCATGCTAATTTGCATTAAGAAATCCAATCCCATACATAGAAAATAATTTCATTTGGGAAGAATGGGGATGGTAGGTTGACCTTCTTCATATAATATTTAATTTAAGCACTATCTTATCACACAGAAGAATTCATTTTAGGAGAACAAATGGAAAGTGTTAAGCAACCTTTCTTAAAAAAATAAAAAATATATTCTACACATTTTTTCTACATATAAGAGTTCAATATTTGAACTAAATAAGCAAAGATTGATTGAATGCTCTCTATATACATTTTAGTCTAGGAAATATATTATTCACATAAAAGGTTTCATTAAAGGAGGCACAATGGGGAAGGTTTGTCCAATCCTTCTCCATATCAAATTTCATTTAAGCCTCTTTTACGACTTATAGCAAATCTTATCATTGATGGTAAACATGGAAGTTCAATCAATTCTTATGCATAGAAAATTTTTTCATTCAACAAAAATGGGGAAAGGTAGGTTGAAATTTTTCATGTAATATTTATTTTAGGAACTCTTATCATATAAACTTGTTCATTATAAGGGAAAGAATTTGAAAGGGTAGGGAAACCCTTCTCCTTAGAAATGATATCCTAGGCATTTTCTTCCACACATAAGAGCATAAGAGTTTAACCTTTGGGGTCTTTGGGTTGAATGGGTAAGGATCGATTGAATGTTCTACATATACATTTTACTTTAGGTAATATATTATTCACAAAGGGGAAGGTTTGGCCTACCCTTATCCATATCATTTTTTATTTAAGCCTCCTATCCCACTCATAGCGTAGCTTATGATTAGTGGTAGACAAGGAAGGGTCATCCAATGCTTCTCCATATATATTTCCATTAATACCCTCAATCCCAAATATTGTAGAGGTTTTCTTTGGGTAGAATAAAGAAGAGTCAATTCACCTTTGTGCATACAGTTTGAGGGATCCCAATCTTTGTATTCTAACCTAAACTGGATTACTCATATTTAAATAATATGAAATATCCATAAAGTACGATGTAATAGTTATTCTTGTTCTTTTCAATATATACACTTTACAAACAATAGAGTTACAAGATAGTTTACTATTCAATACTAACACTTGAAACTTGGTTGGCATTGGTCTGCCTTTCTTATTTCTTTGTCCAAGAACCTTTTTTTTTTTTCCAGTATCCTTTTAGGAGCTTTCCTAATATGTGACATATCATGTAATTGAGGTGTAACTTGTTGGGTTTCCTTTTCCTATATTCATGTAATTAGTCTGATCTAGCCTTTACGAATTTGCACATTTGTCCTTGAATTAGTGATCCATTAAAACTTCACATTTTCAAACATAACATTACGCTAGCATAAATCCATCTATCTGTGTAGTGTTTGTTCATTTGTTGAATGAGATTAGTAAAAAAAATACCACCTATTAAAACTTTTCCATGATGTGCTATTGCATACATAACATTTATGTATTGAGTTGTTGTTATACATAATGCATACAAATTATTTATATATTGGTGTTTAGTATTTATCTTAGATTGGTGTTTGTGAATCTTAAAACAATATTTTTCTTCACATAAATAATACATGTAAGTGTATTATATGGTTGTGTTCACTTGGTAGTGGTTTCGTTCACCTAATTCGAAGAAAATTGTTTTTCCATTATTTTTCAATGAATTGCGAGACAAAAATCTCTTGTTACTATGGTTGCTGGAATTTTTTATATATTAATGTTTAATAATGAGATTAGATTTCTATACATATCTACAAATCATAAAATGTTATTTACATTCATATACATGTATCTTGTGTGAGTTCAGTAACATTTTAGTGAGTTCACTCACCAATTTTCAATTAAATTTCTTCCATTGAATAACAATTATTCAATGATGAGCTAATGGAACATCATTCCCAATGTCTATACAAAATATGACAACTCCTGCCCTATACAAAATATGGCAACTCATGCCAAAATGCCACATCATGGCTAGTTTACATAGGAGGGTCTCTCAATCCTCCTGCCCACCCTTAGAGATCCCAGGTGGACCTCCAAAATCGATCTTCCTCTTCTTTGAGCTAGAGGAAGCTCGGTTCTTCTGGCCACTTCGACCACCTCCCCTTGGGCTCTGAAATGACAACAATCAAATTTCAACTTCTACAGGCAATTATACAAGTATAAAACACAATTCAAAAATCAAAATTACGTTTTGAAATCTTAAATAGCTCACCTCAGACGAGATCGTAAGTGGTGAGTGGGATACCCTCCTCCGTGATCCAAGCCTCTCGGTAATTCCAGCCTGTAACATTTAAACAGTAAGATAACTCATACAATTTGCTGCCTATGTTAATTTTCGTTAATAGTGCACAACATTTTCATAAACTAATCAATCTCACCATGAACACAACAAGATGGTCCTGGGGGTTGGCAGGTGAAGCAATCGGCTGGTCCTCAGGGGTGGCAGGTGAAGCGGTGCGCTGGACAACCTGCTCTAGTGCTAGGGTGGATGGCATAGCGGAGGATGTAGCCACATCGACGTTGGTTACAAAACTAGGGGGCACAGTGGGAGAAGGAATGGATTGGAGTGGGTGAAGTGGTGATCGATAAACCCCAACTAGCTGTAGAATGGAATGGGCAACCTTGCAAGAGCAAACGAGGGTGGTGGGGGAATATCGAGGAGGGGGATGAGGTCTGGGATGGGGTGGAGGGATGGGTGAATGTGGATGGATGGTGTATCATGGTAGGAGGGGGGAGGGTGGAAACATGGGAAATTGAAAGGGAGGGGTGGATGGGTGGGGTGAGCAGAGTGAGCAAAGGCTGTGACGAAGAAGGGGAGCTGGATGGAAGTGTGGTGGTGGATGGGAGGAAAGGGATGGATGGAATGGGGTAGGGAGGGATGCAAGGAAAGGGACATGTATGCCAGGGGCTACACCTGGCATATATGGTGGGAAAAAGATAGTCGATGGAGAGAGAGTGACAGTGACGTGCCTATGTACTCAGACTTGCATACATATTCATGGCCTCATATACCAGTACATAAAAAATATAACTATACAAATCTAAGCCATCAAAACTGAAATTAAATTTATATTTTATTACAAGATACCTACTCACGAGGCAATCTGCGGATCCCCGACGGGGATGGCTGGTCACTCACTCCTGCAGACACATGTTCATTTGCACAAAAATATTTAGATTCAATTACTAAATATTAGCTACATTGGATGACAAGATTAACTACTAACTTTAAATTTAATTACTGAAAGAAAAATACTTGTGTGTATGGTGTTGCGATGTCCTTTGTAGCTCTCATTACTCCATCTAGGTTGAAGAAACCAACGTCCTCCCACCCTGGTGTTGGAGACTCAGCACTGAATAGTTGTACATTAAAACAAATCAAGTCATCAACATTTGATTCTAAGTTGAATTTATTAAAAATTATGAGATTGCATAATGTATAATTAATACTTGAAAATTAAATAAAATAATAACTAACATGGTGTAGGTAGATCTCTCTGGCATGCTCCTGAGTGGGAACATGGCATAGACTCCCACAATGAGAACAACAATGTGGCACTGAACCCGTCGAGTTGGATGGATCATCCTGGCTGCCACCTGTAGCTTCTCTCCCTCGCCCACCACTAGTAGACCGTGCAGAAGTGTGTCTCTCGAGGTGGTGCTGCTTGCTCTGCGAGGACATAGCCACAAATGTGGTATGCCCGAGAAGGTGTCGTGTGGCACCTCTAACAGACTCATGGATTTTATCTAGCCCGCTACCTAACCCAGGGGGTTGAGGAAACGGGTTTGGCTCTCGCCTAGGTGCAGGAGGTCCTCTGAGTGGGTTCCGGTGGGCATGTGTTCGATCTTGGACTGAGCCAAAACTGATGCCCTGGAACTCGGTGATTTCGAAGTAGTTCATATGGAACCCTAACACAAACTCAGCTTACAGTTTCCTGAGAAAATACTGTGGGACCTCGACATTGTTATATGGAGGCTTGTCAAAAACCATGAACCATCTCTTTCTCCATTTTTCTCTCTATGGCTGGTAATTACACCAGTCCATGCAAACTCGCCTCTTCTTCACATTTGGAGGCTGTCATGTTCTCAGATCTGTAAATTTTCTCTACAGTTGGGATTTTGTGATATCCAGGTTTTTATTTAATTGTCTTTAGATATACTGATGCTATAATGTTCTCTCATTCGAGCCCTATATTGGCTCAAATTGGTTATCCCACTATGGGCAATGTTGATAGAATCTATTTTTTTTTGTAGTGATGTGACGAGGGAACTCGAGAGGGTTCCCTGGCGTTCTTCAGTTCATCACTCAATATTCTTAATTGGTTTAAATCCCCGTGTAATTCATCTTCGTTGTTTTCTTCATTTAATTCGGGGTTTGGGTCCTCTGATTGGTTTGTTTCACTCCTTTTTTGGGATGGTTTATTAGTATTTGTCATTATGTTTAGGTAATTTGTATCTGCAATATCAAATTTTAGCAATTTCAATTTATTTGCAATTTTGTTTTAATTTTGTATTTTATTTGAAAAACAATAAAAAACATTAAAATAAACAAAAAAAATGACATTCATACTCCATCTACCTTACTCCAACGTCGTGGGTGTATTTTTAGGCAGCTTGGACACTTTCTTTGGGCTCCTTGGGTGTTGTTTTCGCCTCCATGGGGGTCATTTCCGCCTCCTTGCGCGCTCGCGGGTGTGTTGTGAACAAAACAAAACTGTTCATAGTTTTTTTTAAAACACAGAGACACGCACGCGTCCTTGTATGCGATCACACAAAACACGCATGCACACACTTACACGCGAGCGCGCCATTAGGGGCGCGTGCACGCTCCTATTGTCCACGCTGACAATCTTACGTGGAGGTTTGTTACTGTCGAAGCAAGAGCGCGTACACACGTCCAAGGGTGCGTGCACATTCTTTTTTTTTCCGTTCGTGCGCTTCTATTGCATCATATTTGGGTCACAGCTTCTTGTGGGCGCCCTGTATTATGTCTCCTTAGAGCTCAAGCTTCACTTAAAAATGTTAATAAATGGGTAAAAAAAAATTACAATTTTTGTGAGTTAGAGGTGTCTCTTTTTGGAGACAAGATGTTCTGTAGTTGGGACACATCCTGACATGATGTCATAGGTGTTTTTGGACCTGTAGCACATCCAAAAACAACCTTGTTAAGATGTGCCCCAACTATAAAAGGCAATGTCCCTAAATCAAGAGACTTCTAACTCAACATTAATTATAAATAAAAAATAAAATTATTATTTTATTTTGAAATTGAATTATTTAATAAAATATTATTTTTTAATACAACATACCAAATAAAGGAGTTGTCTAACCAAGGGACTTTTTGACCTTCAGGCTGATCGAATGAATTTAATCTTCAAAATCTGTAATTGTAATTTCTGTTGTTTGTTAGGCGTTTTAAGCTAAAAATGAAATCACTTGACATGAAAACCCTCAACACCCATACTCTGTATGAAAAACCCCAACACACACTCTATAAGATCTAACAATGTTTTAACGTTTTAAAAATTCCATAAAAATTCATAGCCAAAAACTAGTTAAAACCAATAAAAAAATAAAGTCGTCTAGAGAACTCCCCAAATAAATACATTAAAACTCTACTATTAATTACTGTCAAGTATTTTTAACGAATGTAGCCGACACAACCATTAATTTATGGACTGGCCATACATTTCCAATATATATTAGAGCGAGTAGCGTGTAGTATTGATATTAAAACTCATTCCAGATTCAGTTGTGGTGTCCGTAAATTCTTTTAATATAGAAATGGAAACAGAAGGACAGCGATTATTAGTTTCAGTTGAAATGGAAACAGAAGGACAACGATTATTAGTTGCAGTTGAGGAGATTATAAGAGATTTTCGGGAACTCAAGGAAGGATGGTTGCAAGATCCGGATTTTTATACCTGGGACTTAGATCCGGAACGCAGATTGGCCCGAATATATGAGACAGAGATTAGGAGAAGAGAATTTATGCACCAATGGAGACTGTTTGCGAGTCCAATCCCAGATCCCGTTAAGGTCGATTTAGAACGGAGAATTGCAGAACTTGGAGAAGCAAAACCATGGCAAGCACAGTTGGAAGCACTGGAAATAGAAGCACAACAATTATTTGATGAAGCCGAGTATATTATAGACGAGTTTGGGGAACTTGACGACCTATGGCAGGCTGCTGTTGCTGAACAGGCCACCCACCGCAGAGGAACTCAAACTCTACCGTTAAACGACACGATGGGAGACTGTTTTAGACAATGGTACTGTAGTAGAGCAGAGTTTTGGCAACTTGGGACTGCCGTTGCTGAACAGGCTGCCCCACGCACAACAACCCAAACTCTTCGGTTAACCGACATGACGAGAGACTGTATTAGACACTGGGACACTATCAGAAAAAAGACGGAGGATTTTATTAGTGACTTGGATTTTATTAGTTATATGTTGGCCGCGCAAATCAATCTCGTGTTGCAAGAGAGACTCACAGAAATTACAGAACTTCGTTTGATATGGCGACAACGGGTGTCACAGATTGACCGTGGCGAGATCACAGCGATTCCTATTTCAAGCGAGCATATCAGTGATAGCGCTAGCAATACTTCAACATGTCCAATTTGTCTGGATGATTTTGAAATGGGAGAAGCGGGTGGTCAGCTCCACTGCGGTCACTTGTACCATCAAGAATGCATTTCGATGTGGTTGACATCAGATACCACGTGTCCCACATGCCGTCGAGTAGTTCCACGTATCGTTCCACTTATCGAAGAGTAGTTCCATGTAGTTGACTTATTAGGTCATCGGTGCAGTGAGTGCGGTGATTTAATTGCTAAAGTTTACAGAGGTGTATATCCTATCTTCTTTGGATTTGAACATATGACCTCTTAGGAAGAAATACATGCTATTAACTATTAGGCCCACTCAAGCTGTATAGACTTGTTATGGGGTAGTTTCATTTTTTTATGGCAAGACATTAAACCTATTTGATTATTATCATTATTTTTTTATTAATTTTTAATTTGTCATTAAATTTTATCAATATTCATTAAAACCCTATATTTATTGGAATTTATGTTTTAAATGTAAGACTTCTTTTAATACCCATAATGTCAAAGCTGTACAGACTTCTTTTAATGAGTATTTACTTTAATGTCAAATTCTACACTACTAATTTGCTATCTATTTTAGGCATCAAATTCTACATTGTAAACTAAAGTACCTCTTTATCAATATTGTCATTGTTTATGGTTTAACATGGAAGCCTCCTTGTTAATATTGTCTTTGTTTATGGTTTAACATGGAAGTTGTATTTCGTATTTCAATCATTCATACATCACCAAACTATTCATGTTCATATAAAGAAACAATTATCCATTGGAATGTGTGGTTATTTAACCATAGTAATCGTTAGTCTAGTAGTCCTGATCTTTTAAATTCATAATCTACTTAGAGTATTCTATCCAACTTATGACACAATAAGCAAACCGTTTTACCTTGTCTTTCAACACCATTTGATCTCCACTATTGTTGCAAGCACTATCACTAACATCCTCAATCTCAAAGTTGCATTCATAACACCGTTGCACCTCTTATTGCAATCTCATCATTCTAACTTACAATAACATTCTCTATTAACAATTTGTTTCCGTGAGAATGATGCAGTTGCTCATTCTATCTTTCACTACCATGATAACCAACAAATGCTTATTCACTTAAGTAACTCACTTGCCTATTTGAATCAAAGTGTTTGTTCTCCTCAATTCACGTGTAGAATTGTTATCTCTAATAATATACTAGCTCGTAACCAACTCTGTATCTTTCTTGAACATTGTTTCATTGGGAGCCTTTTATACTCCAATCTCAAACATCAACCTCACTTTGAAGATTAAGCAACTATCCATCTTATGGACAAAGTTCCATCTACCAAGATACCTAGGTACCCATCCAAAGTTCTTTCTAGCTCTTTAGGAAAATAGTCTAGATATGGAAATTATACCCAAGTCTAGGCTTAAATTCTATGTAGTTTCCAATAAAGGGCATGACACAATATTCTTCAAATAATCTTTCATCAAGGAAAACCTAGAGGAGAAAAAAAAAATACTTATTTTCTTAAGCTACAATAAATCTTACTTAGAAGATTCGAGAATGACTTTTACATTTCAAAATGTTTCCACAAAATGCTACAGGTGACCACCAAAGACTTCTTACTCATTTCTTTGGAATAATGCACTTGATTGATGTCTTTTCCTGTATTTTAACACCTTGGTTTCATCTTTGTAATGTATCTTCCATGGTTCCCCTATCATTTGTCGGAGTTGCAAATTCCAACTAAATAACTTCACTATCATAATGAGGTTGTGGTTCTAAGTATGTATGGCATTGAAACCAAGAGTTATAAATTACCAAAAAGAAGTGCACCATCCTAGTATTGGAGAGTGCATTCAATATTCTAGTTTAGTGGTTGTAATAAATCACAGTTTTCCTCAAGGTCTTCTATGTCTTCTCCTTCATCTTCTTTTCATTCCTTGTCCATGTTTATTGAATCAATTTCATTGGAAGTGAACTTTCCAACAACGTTATGATCATTTTTGAAATTGTTATTAGATTCATCGCCTTTTGCTATGGATTCCTAATGAGAAAACAACTTTAAAGGTAGTAAGTCCCTTAGAGACCACAAATCCCATGCGAATTGGATACTCCATAAAAAATGTCATTTTTCAAATCAAATTCCTCCCAAACAACCATAACATCCTAATTAGTTGCATTTTTCCCTTGTTGAGTGAAGATACATGCAATTAATTAAACCATTCATATGTATCCTACTTGGAATCCTACCAAATGAGAATCTATTTGATCCTCAACAATCATAATTGACAAGGAAGTATTATTCTTCCCCACGGGGGCTTCGCTTATTGACCAATATCCTATCACGTTAGTTCATATTGCGGGTTTTAAAATTATAAAAAATTGAACCAATATATTGCAGGTATTGAGGGGGATGAGGGGTTTAAGGTGGGGGTGGTTAGGGTGGTTTATAAGGATTGAGGTATAAAAAGGGGTGGGGAGGAGGTTTTAAGTATTGGGAGGGGGTTTCAACAAAAAGAATTTGGGGCAATATCTCTGGAAATTAAGGGTATTCTTTAATATCCCACGATCGCACGTGCTATGTGAGAGGTTCACTAAGTGAAGTCCCTGTGTTCTTCCCATCCCTCCTCTTAGCACTAAGTAAAAAATTCTATGGTGTGTTCCTCCTTTGTTGAATATTCTTGATAAGGGGTTACTAATGTCTGGTATATAACAAAACAATAGTGAACAATCACCTCTTGTTTGTAGCTTAAGATGAGTCCTTCACAACTGTGCCTCTCCAATTTGATTCCAACCATCATGCGCACACATGAATAAGAACTAAGAACATTATTCAATTTGATATATTGCACATCTATGGAGGGCCCATCTTCTTCAGGATTGGCTCTAGTCTCATCAAGAAAAATTTCAACTTCAAGTGTATTTTCATTCATCTTATATGCATAAGAAATTTAAAATGAGATTAACCACTACACATTAGTAGATGACATGTGTTCCAATCCCAAATGGTGACAACTACATGTGAGAATCTTTGGTGTTCCTCCTTAATCGATCCTTCTAAACCTTTTCCTTATCTATGAAGTTAATTGAAGCATCCTTGTTCACTAATTGGTAGCACCCTTTACCTAGAGAACAATCTCCTTCAAAAAAGACACTTCTCCAATAGACAACATCACCTCTTCTTTGATAACACAAGAATCTCCTCTTCCTGATAAGACCGTTTATTTCTTATGTGACGATGGTGTTGTGCTTCACCATTACTGATTCTCTTTTGCAAGTATTCAAATAGAGTTACTTCTCTCTATTGCAATGTCTAATTCATAATTACAACATATGGGAATATTTTGCACACACGGTAAGGATGCATTTTGATAAAAGGCTCTAGGATGGAATGGGCCATATAGAGGATTCACTCTATACATTTGTATTCTCCAAATATTAAGTTAATACACAACAAAACTCCTCTTCATCGACTTATATCAACAATGATCTTCAGACATCTTTTTCTATAACTAGTAGCAATTGGTAATGTGAACTCCATGCCACGATCTCTATGATTATATGAGACATTAGGAACAACAATGAGACTAAAATCATTGAGAAAAAAAAATATAGAAGAGTTTAGGGAACTTGAGGAACTATGGCAGGTTGTTGTTGTTGAACCCCCATGCAGAAGAACCCAAACTCTTATGTTAAACGACAAGATGCGAGACTTTATTATAAAATGGGACATTATTAGAGAAACGATGGAAGAATTTATTATTGAAGTGGACAATTTTTGTAATATGTTTGCTGCTGAAATCAATATCGGGTTATAATGGACAATTACAAAAATTAGAAAACTTGGTTTGAGATGGAAACAACAAGTGTCACAGATTGACTGTGGGGAGATCATATGCATTCATATTTCAGACGACTTTATCAGTGATAACAATAACAATACTTCAACCTACTCAACAAGTGTTTTTTTCACTAAATAATGAATATTATTGTCTTCGCAACATTCTTCATACTCATACAAAAGTGAGCAATTACAACCAAAATATAGGGTTGCTCGATACAGAACCATTCGGAAAGGTAAATATACATAGTACACTATCTAGAAATTAAAATAAATATTTTTAATTACCTTTTCAAGATTGTGAATTACCTTTTCTCTCAACATCAGTAAGGCTTCTCTCAACGTCAGTAAGGCTTGCTTTCTCTTGCGGACATGCAACGGAAAGTTGTTGACAGGTGTTTGTAGATCAGTCCTCACATTTATCTATTTATATTCATAACTTCATAAGTGTTCAATGTAATTTCGTATTTTTATTCTCGGCAAATGGATGAATTTTACTCACTTTCGAGCAACATGGATGAATTTTACTCACTTTCGAGCAGCATGGAAATAGAAATAGTAGTGATGATGCATGCTAGGTATCATACAACGTGGGATACGAGGATATATTTGTTTATTTATTGAGTTATTTCAATCCATTAAAATAACGTTTGTAAAGAAGAATGTCAGAATTGTGACTTATTTCATTATATATACTTTCATCGATATAAAATTTAGTTTTTTGTGAGAAGAAATGGAGTGTTGTGAAACTAAATTTTACCCTTCTCTTTAATGATAAAATACAAAGTGTTTCTTATATGTTATCTTCCATCATTTGGATTTTATATTAATAATTTTTTTAATAGATATAAATTGTTTTAATTTAAATTTCAAATTACATATATATAAAGAGAGAGAGTTAAAGTTTATTTGACTAATTTTGGTTTATGGAATTTTAAGAAAGTAAAGGAAGAAACTACTTGGTTTGCTTTAGAGTTTCTAAATTATGTTAATTCAGATGAGATAGAAGGTTAATGACTCCCCTTGCAGTATCTTAATTTTCATTTATCTTTTAAATTTTCAGCAAACCACGGCTTTGCTTTAAACTTTGAAGTAATAATATTTTTAATTTATCATCTATATTTTGCAAAATGACATTTTCGTCAATACTCAACATATTTAACAAAGACACATGACCTGTTACTTTCCATATTTTTCATGAAATAGGGGGAATAAAGTTTGTTCAGAATATAACTTGTTAGTATTTTCATTCGAAGTGTCATAAGTCAATATTTGGCATCGTTAATTTATTATGTAATCTTGTATTTAAAATTTATTCTCTTAATAAGACATTAAATTCTTAAGATTTATTTTTTCAAATTAAATAAAAATTATTAGATATTAAATTTAAGATTTATACTCTCAATCAATCATTCAATTATTAAGATTTATTTTTCAAATTGAATAATAAATTATTAGATATTTCATGATTAAACTTATTTCTTAGTATGTATTTTTCAAGTTTGTTACTCTTATGACTAGAAGGTAATTAAATAGTTTAGATCTTGTTTTCTTGATTATGAAATAATTTGTTTGCATAGAAATTAGTTTTGATTTAATTCCATATTGGATAAAATCATTATTTATAAAAGTCTTACAAGTGTATGATATAACAAATTGATTTAAAAGAAACAAAAAATTATATAATATATTAAATTATGATAAAATTTTAATTTTCATCATCTTATTGATAGTATGAAACTTGGGTCTAGATGGCTAAGAAATTGTGGCAAAATTTGTTTCTTTTATGTTACAATTTTGTAACAAAAGTGTCATATTTATGTAGTTTTTGTGTTATATCAATAGCTAATAGTTATTCTCAATTGGGATGACATTGCCACCTTGTGGCTCTTGTTTGTTCAGTTCATTTACTGACGTGACCTTACTCACCAATTTTCAAGAACAATTCTTCATCCATTTTTATTTAATGAATGATAAAAAACAATATTGTTGGACAACGAATATCATGGGAATTTACAACATATAAATATTGTTAAAAAATTATTCATTATTTTTAGACTTAAAAATTCTCTGGAAATGATTAATCTATATACAAATCCCCGAATCTTATTGTTAAAAAAGTATTCATTGTTTTTAGACTTTAAAATTATCTAGAAATGATTAGTCTGCATGCAAATCCCTGAATCTTCTTTATAGTTATGTACAAGTGAATATAAGTAAGGTATAATTACTATTAGCTTTTTTATTATTATTAAAATTGTATTTAGGTTATAGATTTTAAGAAAAATATGTTGTAATGAAGTTCATGGATTAAAAACAAATATTCGCGCGAGAGTTCGAATCTCTCAGGTGACAAATTTTGTGACGATACAACTTTTTCATATTTCACTCAACAGATGTATAGGTTGTCATTATTTTACAGGTTAGAATGGGCATATTGGTTAATGTCACATAGCTTATTTTGTAGTTAAGTGTGGCATACTTTCATGTTGATCAATGCACTTTGCAGCAATGTATAGAGTGTTGCTGATGCTGGGATGTCTATCATTGGAATTCTGTGCAATCAACTTTGCATTTTCATTGGCTTATGCAAACTCATTAGAATCTGCTATGCTCCATGCAGGGATTGGTTTCATTATAAAAAACTGTCATATTGAGCAGAAAAACAAGTTAATATTATTCATCTATGAACTGAAGTTGTATGTTATTGGATTTGGATTTTTAATTTTGGTTTACTTTTTCATAAAAGTTTATGTAGAAGGATTTGATCCCTCTCACTGAATGTATCAATTTATAATATGATAAGTTAAAGTTGATTATATTAAAATATTTATTGCATTAGGGGTAGGGTTGTTTAAGATAATAGATTATTTAAATATTTAAAAAAAATGTGATATTTTGAAATAATTTTATTGAAAATGATGATGGTTATTAACATAGTAGTATAATTCTGTAATATTGGTTTTTATTTGTCAAATATTATGTGTAGGTGTAATATGAAGACTGATTTCTTTCTGTTAGTAAAAAATTGAATTTTAAAAAATCAAATTATAATTGTTTAATCACTATAAAATCTAAATAACATTCAATTTTTAGAAACTAGTTGTTATCTCTCACCATTGGTAGTATCTCACTTTATTGAGATTTTATAATTTTATTTTTAAATAATAATTTTGGTTGTAAATAATGTGTCTAAACTTAAATGAATAATTTTTAATATATATTTACGCTGAAGGAGTTTTCCCTATGGAGACGCAGTCTCGCAAGATTCCTCGTCTCCCTCGCCACTAACATTCCTACACGTGTTTTGACATGTGTTTTGGCTATTGCCGAATGACAGTGGAGCAAATGTCTCGTAATTGCGTGCTTGGTCTTCCTTCTTCTAGACGTGTTCAACAAGTTTTCTTCGAGCACTTAATAATTCTCCGAGAAAGGTTACCAAATCTTCTGCTACCATTGCTGGCCTTAATGTCATCGCAATCATTAATGAACCCACCACTGCAACTATAGCTTATGGGTTTCATCAAAGCTCACAATCTTGGTTCCGATGCTCCGGTGTTTTGAGCCTGGTATTGATTGTTATTCAATTATGTATTTTTTGGCATTATAGTTTATGTGTGGGTTTGGTTTATGGCTATGTGTTGTTGAAAGATTGCTTATTTGACTGCCGGTCTTGATTTTTTGCTATAATTATCATCTTTTCCTCTTATTTGAGGCTCGGTCTTGCTCAATCTTCTTCGGCCTTTTCCTCTGCTTGGAATCCCAATCTCGACAGTATCATGGAAACCACTCATTTTATGCTCTTTCTGTAGAAAATTCCATTCCGGGAGAACATGGTATCCGATTTTTCTAAGCAGCTATGCATCTGGATCCGATTTGAATGCCTTTCTGAACAACAAGGGGACCTCTATGTCCTTTTTGTATCTTTAGTGTTGATAGATGGAACCACCAATTCAGCTTTTTCTAGATTTCCTTCATCTTTCTTTAAAACAAAATCATGGGCCTGAATCTAACGACTTCAGTGACTTGCCTGTGGGGTACCTTCTTTTTTGAAGATACATATAAATGATGCAGCTCTCATATAAAGTCATTTATAATGCAAAGTAATTTGAAAATTCTAAAAACAATATGAAAAAGAAAACACAAATCACTCACTGATGATGAAAAGTAAGTTCAAAATTCTAAAAACAATATGAAAAAGAAAACACAAATCATTGTATTCACTAGTACATAGGTGTGAATTAGTAACTTATTTGTTGAATTTCGGGTAGCAAATTGTTCCAATAGCACTGTTTTTCCACACGCTATGATTCTTGGTTGCAATACTGAAGATCAATGGATTTCTTTTAAATGGATTTCAATGGATTTCTTTCAAATGTTGCTGAAGATCTGCGGAGGGGAGAATCATCGATTCATTGATTTCCCTTGCGAATAATGTTTCGAAACGACCCGTCCAAGGACAAGAAATTGCGAAATAAAATTAATCACAACCCCCTCATCCCTTTCCCCGATATCAATTCCCACGCACATTAAGGATTTCCTGTCAGCAAGCCCTGGTTGCTCAATTTTTATATGATAAGAGATAAACCCACCAGCAATTCCAAAAAGATCTGCCCAAAATGAAATCCACTACTTATCCATAAAAAAATGCTTAATTGAGAACAAAAAAATGCCCACAATTTATCCAGATCTGTACCCAAATCCTCCAAATGGCCAAAAGCAATCGAATTAGACTTCCTCTTTCCACAGTGCAGAACACAGAATGCGGAATGCGCAAATCCGCGTAAATTATGATATCCATGTTTCGCACGACGGAATGCAGAAATCGAAAATACACGGAAAGTTTTATTACTAACTTGTAACTTCCGATTTCAGTGTTCCTCTGCTGAATGCAGAACACGTAAAAGTATTTGTCTCATATTTTTTATCTTATTTTCGGATTTCCACTTTCGCAATTTTTTTTTTCATCCGCTTTCTATTTTCTGCATTGCGGAAAGTGGGATGCAGAACTTCGATCTGTTTTTGGGTCGGCTCCTCGACTTAGTTTTTCAAAACTACTAATTTTAGTTTGCTCTTTTCATCTTTAGAAAAGCCATGCTTCAAGATTTTAAATGTCTGGCTGGAGTTGTTTTATGGATTTGTCCAGGTTCCTCTAATAATATTATTTAATTTATAATTAACCAAATTTAATCAGTTATTATTTTAAAACTCCTTCCATATATCATTTTTTTTAACTTTTACTTCAATTTAAAACAAACCTAAATGTTATCTACAAATTATGAGGGTAATAAAACTTTCTGTATTTCCGATTTCCACAGTCCACAGTGCGAAACACGAATATCGAAATTTACAAGTTAGTAATAAAACTTTATGTATTTCTTATTTCCGCATTCCACACTGCGGAAAGCGGAAAACTGATATTTGAATAAAAGAAAATAATAATATATATATAAGTTTGGATATCAGTCTTAACCATCTTGATAGACACCTTTCACAGCCAAGGTTTAAGTCATAAGCGAGTTTCTTTGGCCATAGGTATTCATACCTTTAGTCTACTGCCGGATCCAAACATGAATGTTCTGTACAAATTTTGAGGGTTTGCTCATCTTAAATCATTATTCAGAGGGATCGCTCATTCTTGTTACCGATGAATATAGTTTTGGGGGATCTGATTTGAACCCAAAACAAAAAATACACAAGCAAGGATGCCCATATGAAATGAAAAAACAAAAAACTCCCCACAATTTTTTGTTTGCGCATTTCATATTCCATGTTCTGCACTACGGAATGCAGAAATCAGAAATACAGAGAGTTTTATTACTAGCTTGTAACTTCTAATTTCTGTGTTCCTCTACGGAACGCGAAACACGGAAAAGTATGTGTCTCATATTTTTTTATCTTATTTCCGGATTTCCGCTTTTCGCATTACAGAATGGGGAAATCTGAACTTTCGTTTTTTTGTCCACAATTTTTGTTTTCATCTGAATTGCGGAAAGTGGGATCAGGAACTTCAATCTGTTTTTGGGTCGGCTCCTTGACTTAGTTTTTCAGAACTACTAATTTTGCTTTGCTCTTTTCATCTTTAGAAAACCCATGCTTCAATATTTTAAATGTTCGGCCAGAGTTGTTTTCTGGATTTGTCCAGGTTCCTCTAATAATATTATTTAATTTATAATTAACCAAATTTAATCAGTTATTATTTGAAAACTCATTTCATATATCATTTTTTTTAACTTTTACTTCAATTTAATTACTTTATATTATAATTGATTTAGCTTTTATTCAACAAAATTTATTCCTTTTAAATTTAATTAAAACACAATTCAATCCTTATCCATACCCATTAAATATTTGACTTAATTCTAATGCTAATTATTTATATTAGTTATATCTCTTAATTCTCATGCTAATTATTTATATTAGTTTTTTTTTAATTTTTTTATATAGCTTGTTGAAGCCTCAGTTGTGTATGTGGCTGAAAAGGTGTCTAAGACTTACAACAAAGGGTGAAAACCTAGACTGTAAGGCATTGAAATGTCCTGCGCAAGAATCAAATGCACATTGATTGAAAAATCAACATGTTTATCTTTCTAACTTTCACTGTTGAATCATTTGCAAAAATAGATAAAGACAATTAACAGAATAAATTCTTTTAAAGCTTCATCAATGCATGAATCAGTAACAGAGAGAAATTAAATTTATTCATAAATGCATCTATTAATTGCAAGATACTAGCAACGATATTGATCTATCTGAAATAGGAAAAACCATGATCTGTTAAAGAAATTTAATCAAATCAATAACAAGAGATGTAAAATGATATCAATATTGTTTTTAAATTAAGTTTTGTAAGAAATTACATAAACCTCAAGTACACATAGGTATGTTCAGTCTCTTGTCCAAATCTTTCCCCTTCTAAAAGTCCCTAATACATCTAAAGATTACCCCTTAAATAACTATTACAAAAGAATCAATTCCCTTCAAAATGGGATCAAGAAAACCAAATAAAGCTAATGTCCAAGAAAATCTCTCCATATTTTCCAAATCTCCAACAGTTCTCCTATTTTGGGATAGTCGGCGAATTCAATCCAAGTTGAACATTACATTTATGATCTTCTAGTTCATTCTTTGCCAATGTATGCCAAATACGAATGTAGATATGGATCTTCCCTTCAATAGCAAGTGGTTGTTTTATTAACTGATCCACATCATCAATGCTGATATGACAGAGTCACTGGATTTTCTCTTCTGTCTCACCTTTGCGTTGTTCAACTTATTCAATCACAAGTTTCGGTGGGAATGCTTTCTCAATGAGACCCATTACAGGAAATCATAGTTTCCATTAAATAATAAGCAACATACCACCTTCTCCCACATATAGCTTGCGCCTTCTTGATAGCTTCACCAATTGTTTCATTCAGATATTCCCAAGCACACAAAATGATTCTGACCTTCTTCAGCTGGAAATTGCTAAGAATAGTGAAGTTATTAGGCTTATCTTTCATGTATCTTTTCCAATCTACAACATCATCATATGCTTTAGAATCCTTCTCCCTTATTTCTACCTGATATTCCAGAGTAGCAGACATCTTATCAAAAGCAAGATGAGTCTCAAAAATACTATCCAAAGTTTTGAACAACTCACTAATTAATTCATAATGCTCTTGATTAGTCTTCAGAGCCAATTCCTTAAATTCTTCCTTTGATAAATTAGAGAATGAAGATGAAGCTGCACTTGCATTTGCATCTTCACATTGCTTCTCAAGCAAGGCTATTCTCTTTACGAAGGCAGCATTGGCAGTCTTTTCACCTAGCAACTCATGCTGAAGAGAGGAATTCTTCTCCTCTAGCTCATTATGCTTCTCTTCAGATATCTTCATTAAACCAGCAATATAGACCTCATGTTCCTTTTTAACATGTTCAAGCTCTTATTTCAGTCTAGCTATTTCTTATTTTTCCTTGTCAAACTCGTTGTTCAAATTATTAGTAGCATGAAAGTTTGCACCTATGAAATCTCCCAAGGAAAAAGCAGTATCTGTAGCATCCACCTGTGGGCCACTAGACTGTTGAGTCCACACTACCTGGTTAGAGAGAAATGTATCTACATCACCTTGATTTCTGCTTCTCTTCTTACCTCTTCTAACCACTGCTTTGTTAGACTTGGCATAACTATAATCTCCAAGAGAGATTACAATGTGTTCATTAAACTCATTTTTTACCTCATTAGTAGAAGAAATGTCAATCCTTGTGGAGACCTAGGGAGAAGTCTGAGTGATGGTTACATAAGGCATAGGCATAGTGATGTGAGCAAAGAGTAAAGGAGAAGAACCACTTTGGACTACAACTGCTTCAGCATTTGAAGTAGTGATTGGAATAGAGATTTCAGGGGATGAAACATGAATGGTATCAGTTGGAAGTGATGATGAGGTAGGAATTAAAACTTTCTCAGAAGCAGGGGATGATGATGAAGTAAAGGAAGGGATGTACAGTGGAATATTAAAATTTTTAGGTGCAATGGATGACGGCATGGGTGGTTGTACAGAGATAGGTGTAATAAAAGCAGGTACACATGTCGAAACATGATAGAACTAGGATGATGGAAGTGAAAATTTTGATCCAACAAGAAAAGCAGATAGGGGTTGAATTGATGAAAGAAGTAGTGCTAAGGAAAAAGCATAAGACCCTCGAGTGGGTTGTGTGCTCCCAGGAACACGTCTAGAAATGTCAATCCCTGTGGAGACCAAGGGAGAAGTATGAGTGATGGTAACAGAAGGCATAGGCATAGTGATGTGAGCAAAGAGTAAAGGAGAAGAACCACTTTGGATTGCAACTGCTTCAGAATTTGAAGTAGTGATTGGAATAGAGGTTTCAGGGGATGAAACATGAATGCTATTAGCTGTAAGTGATGATGAGGTAGGCGTTAAAACTTTCTCAAAAACAAAGGATGATGATGAAGTAAAGGAAGGGATGTGTAGTGGAATCTTAGAAATTTGAGGTGCAGTGGATGATGGCATGGGTGGTTGTACAGAGATGGGTGTAATAGAAGCAGGTACACATGTCGAAACATGATAGAACTGGGATGATGGAAGTGAAAAAGTTGATCCAACAGGAAAAGTAGATAGGGGTTGAATCAATGAAAGAAGTAATGCCGAGGAAAAAGCATAAGACGCTCGAGTGGGCTATGTTCTCTCAGGAACAGAGGATGGTTTTCTATTACTCCCACTAAATAAATTCATAAATGCTTATAAATTTTTACCATAATCAACCTCTTCAGTAACAGGCATAGGAGAAGTTCCTCCTTCTTCAGCATCAGAATTGGTTAAGTCTATGGTGGAAGCTGGGATAGAAGGTACCTAAATCTTCAATATTTTGAATGGTTTCTCCTCAACCATGGTCTGATCAGAGTGTGCTTGAAGATCTGTAGTAGTTACCTAAGCATTATCAACATGATGAGTAGTTCCAAATTCTTCAATGTCTAACACAGAGGCCATCTTTATCAACTGTTGTTTATATTGCTGAGAAGTATGAATCAAGGTTTTTACCTGCTGAGCAACAGATGTTTGTGGGACATCATCCATAGGACCTTTACCTTTATCAATGGCTAACCTAGTTGTCAATGAAGGATCTTTAGCTGCTTGAGCCTCCTTTTCTTCCCGACCTTTTCTCATCTTCTCCAGAATATCCAATTCCATTGCTCTGGAAGCCCGAACCATGTCTCTGATTTCCTTCTTGTAGCATAAGATCTGGCTTTGTTCCTCTTTGCTTTTGGATCTGGCTAAAACTTCAAAAAAAAGTATCAACTCCTTGGTAAATAGAATCATCTGGTACTTCTTCATGAGTATAACCTACTTTGAAATGGTTCTGCTTGAGATGAGCATCAACAAATCGGTTGGGATCATGTTGTCTTTTACTGGAAAAACCCAGCTTCAGAGAAACTATGTGGTTACTAAGTTCTATATCCCAGGTAGAAGTTGGTATGCTCAGTGGTCCAAGGTTCTGAGGAAACTTAGGCCAAACTCTTCTCTTAGGTCCATCAAGTTTTTTGTAAACTCCTTCAGTCACTGCCTGGAAAGATATTTCCTCAATAACCAACCTGTCAGGTACAACTTTGGATAACATATGAGCGGTATTGCTGCCCCAGACTTTGATATATGCAAATGATTCTCCAACATACCAATCACCCATGGTAGCAATAAGGTTCCTGGATTCAGGAAAGAAGGTTGGAGCTTCCCTTTTGAAGATTAGAAAATAAATATGGCCAAGCAAGTTTTCACAAATTTCGTAGAACCTGTCCACATAGTTGGTATCCCATAATTCTACATGGTAAATGTGTATAGGTGGGGCTAATAACATCCAGTTCCATCCCAAATTCGGAAAGTGGAACTCAGTACAAAATGCATCAATAATGAAGGATGAAAAGAAGAAATTAGGTTTCTTCTTGGCAGAGAACTTTTGATACTCCTGGATAATTGTTCTAAGTTCTAGGGACAAAATGGAAGGCCAAGGAAAGTATTCTCCCATGGTTAGAATGTGATGAGCTATTAGGGCCCATTCAGTTTTGAAAAGAGAACAATTGGGGAGAATGTAAAGCCTGCAAAACATAGCTGCTAGCAGGGAGTAGGGTTCCTTAAACCACTCGATGGGGTAAAGGGTATCCTTCCTCTGAGAAAACCTATCGGGATCGCTCATCCAGGACTTCAACATTTCATCGAAATTATATCTGGACTTGGACGCTTTGAAAAAATCAGTGTTAAGGAGCTGTATGGCTGGCTTGAGATGATAAGCTCTGGTGAAGATATCAGGACGGAAGTTAGTAAGTTGCAACCCTATGCTCCTATTGAAGAAGCAGTCTTTTGTGTTGACGTGTTCAATAATCCATTTAACCGCATCATTGTAAGGGAGAATGGCAGGTCTAGCAGCGATGGAATGGATATCGGAATCCCTGATTCTCTAGTAGGTGGACTGGTCATTCTGAATGTTTGAAAGGTCATCGTTGTCGAAAATGGAGTATATCCTAGACCAATCTACTTGGTAGGTTTCATTGACTTTGCCACTAGTATCAGAAAAAAAGCCAAAGTTTGGGTCCTTAGTGAGCATATCCCTCTGCAGGTTCTTGCATTAGGAAATTCAAGACATCTTGGGGTTGTTTATTATGTTAAATGCATTAACCAAGAATTAAAACTAATTTAACCTAGAACAATAGTAAGTAATTTGAATTATGAAAATGACTAAAATACTAACATGTAACCAGACCGGACATTGACAACGTCGACTGGTAAAAAACACAAGGAAATTTAACGCAGAATAACAATTTACAACACTAAAATGGTAAAGAAATCGCAAAAGACGAAAATATATATAGATTTTCCCGACTTCATTAGGACCGTAGGATTAGGATAAATGAACAATCGAGATTAGGCCTGCAGGATGCAAGATCTTATTATGATTTCAAACTTTATTTAACCATTCCGCACCCCGCATTTCGCACATGCGGGATGCGGGATGCGCGATCACAAAACCGTTAACAATTTATTCAATTATTCCCGTAACCCACATTTCGCAGATGCGGGATGTAGGATGACCAACTCACACACATAAGAAAAATTTTAATTAGCTGAGTGCGGAATGCTCTGGTGAAGATCAATAGTTGGTATCCCATAATTTTAATTAAAACTAATTTAACCCAGAACAACAGTAAGCAATTTGAATTATGAAAATAACTAAAATACTAACCTGTAACCAGACCGGACAATGACAATGTCAACTGGTAAAAAACACAAGGAAATTCAACACAAAATAGCAATTTACAACAATAGAAATGGTAAAGAAATCACAAAAGAAGAAAATATATATAGATTTTCCCGACTCTGTTAGGACCGTAGGATTAGGATAAATGAACAATAAAGATTAGGCCTGCGGGATGCAGGATTTTATTATGATTTCAAACTTTATTTAACCGTTTCATACCTTGTGTTCCGCACATGTGGGATGTGGGATGCACGATCACAAAACCGTTAACAGTTTATTCAATTATTCATGCAACCCACATTCTGCAAATGTGGGATGCGGGATGACCAACTCACACACACAATAAAAATTTTAATTAGCTGAGTGCGGAACTTGGGAAAGTGAAGAATTGCAAGTTTCAAAAGTCCGCAAGGTGACTTCCGCATCCCGAACTGGAAAAGCTTAAAAGGGCAGGAACCCTGTTTCGTAAGTGGAGGAGCTAACTTCTACATCCCGAATCGAAAAAGCTTGCAAGTGCGGGAACCCCATTTCGTAAGTAGAGGAGCCAACTTCTACAATCCGCACCGAAAATCGGAAATCGGGAAGTAGAACTGTTTCTCATTGAGATATATTGATTTTTATTTTAATTAATAGTATTTTTTCAAGTGAAAATAAGTTAAATTAAATTTGAAAACTCAATCTTTAAAGCTTTGAATATGTACACATGAATCAAATGGCTTGAATCCATAATCTTCAAAAATTCAATCCATTTTTATTATAATTATATCGATACTAAATTTGGAAATACATATTCTTTATTTGTTTTACAATATTAATATTCCGAGACAATGACTTGGAAACCTCCTAAATTGGAGTTGAGAGTTAATGAAATTATAAATAATTTAAATTTATATAAAAATAAATAAATATTAACAGTTTAACCAGAAATCAGATTGTAAACAATGAAAACGCAAAATAATGGAAACAATGGAAATACAAAATAATTAAAATAAAAATTCATTAAAAAAACCCTTACGAAGGACCTCCCATTACATATTGGCACATGAGTAGCCATACTGAGTATGGATGAATGAAAACGTCCCACTCTGGCCGGAATCTTAATTAAAATGTTTATTCAAATGTATTTAAGGAAAGTGGATGAAAAAAAAAATCAAAGTTCCGATTTCCGCATTTCGCCTTCCGCAATGCGGAAAGCGAAAATCAGGAAATAAGATAAAACAAAATATGAGACAATTTTTTTCGATTTCCGCATTTCGCACTGTCGAATGCGGAAATCGAAACTTTGATTTTTGTTTTTAATCCACTTTCCCTAACCACATTTTAAATTTATTTAAAAATGTATTTTAGTTCAAATGTTATTTATTCAAATGTCTTTACGGAAAGTGGATGAAACAAAAAATCAAAGTTCCAATTTCTGCAAAGTGGAATAAGACAAAAATAATATAATTGTTTCATTCCATTTCAAAGCACTGTTCGGATTATTCAGTTTTAACTTAATGTAATTAGTGTGTTAGCACTATGTTTAAATTTGTGAATGACGCGCTTAAAGCATTCGAAATTAACCCTATTTGATGAAGAATGGTGGAAGCGCCTATCAAGTTATCAGGTTAGCAGGTTCTATCATCAAGAGCCGTCAGATGGAGGGCAAATTTTGATCTACGGTGATAGATCCTTCTATGGTCAAAACATGCAGCAAGGGAAACAAGATAACGAGTGTTGTGGATCGACGGTCCAGATCCATGACTAGGAAGATCAACGACAGAGCGAGATTCCGCGGGTAAGAGGTGCAAGGAAAGATTTAGTGTTGAAAATCCGCAAAGTCCCTTAAGTGGGTTCGAGATTGAAATGTCAAGATCAACACAATACGAGATCAATGGCTCTAAGCCATCCCACACGGTGAACATGCGTGGGGGGAGAAACTTTTCCAAATCGTGAAATGGATTAAAGGACGAAAACATCTGACGACAGATAAGAGCAGGATTAGATCTACGGTTGTGGATGATTCGGCGATCCGAAATAGTGCGAACGGAGTCATATTTTCAAATCGCGAAAAGTGGTAGGGGCCATGGCGATCGACGATATATATGTCATTTGATCTTTGATTGACGAATCAAAAATATTCCACAGATGAGAGTTGCGCGATGGATCAAATGGGACCAGCTTGGCGAAATATCAAACGTACCCACAATCGGGCGGTCCAGATGAAGGCAGGTTGTAGATCGAGGGTCTGTGTTGATTTCGTTGAATTAAATTGTGCAGGTGTTAGCCTTGGGTCTTGATATTGAAATCGCACACATAAAAGGCTCAGATCTTGAAAAGAATTTTATCCATGGTGCATATAATGGGAGAAGCTTAACGCTTAAGGGTCGTAAGGGATTATAAATGAAATCTATGTTGAGATAGAGGATTCATTATTCTGAGTTTCAAGATCAGTTGATAGCCCGATTCCGTGAAAAATGCCAGCGTGGACAAAATCTCTCGATGAGCCTGGTACAGAAAGGACATTCCCACACGCGATCTACTCTTTCTGACCAGTAATCGAGTCCCCAGACGCCATTCGTAACACTCCATAGGTGAAGACCATGTCCCCAGCATCGCCTGCTATCCCAACTCTGAGGATCCATCATGAAATTTAGATATTTGAAGCAGCAAATCTGGCCTCTACATGAAGCAAAGAAATGCAGCCAGCCGAATCTGCTCTTATCCCAACTCCAGCATAGGCGAAAGGGCAAGGAAGGTCAAGTCCAAATTCCTTGACCCACCTCGACAGCAACGCGGGAGAACACCTAAGGTCTTATCCATGGCTAGCATGATAATTGAATATCAGAGGAGATGACTTGACTAGATTCTCCGCAAGGAATGAAGATCCTCGCGCACTTGTCACTTGTACTATTGTTATGATGACCAGTTTTCAAGTGTGTAGCCATGCTGGTAAGTTATTTTTGGGTCTGTCTGGATCACCCTATATAGCGCCACCTTCCCAAGCTGCTGAAGAATGGGGATGAATGAACACTGAGAGAAAGGCCAGAAGTGCTCAATTACTTGAGGTCTTGAGTTTTCTTGCAGACAGCAATGGCTGTGTGGTTTAAGAAGCTAGTTTTCCAGGGGGTGCTAATGGTTGGCGAACATGAAATTATGTTACTTTATCATCTTGGTTGTGTGCACCAGGAAATTGCCAACCATCAGGGCTTGGATGTGATGCAATTTGAATATTTCTAGATAGTTGTACCTCTAGCTGCACGATACCGGGGTTTTATTGTCCTGGGAGTGTCTCCCTAAAAACCCTCGAAGAGGTCACAGCTTCCAAAGTCCCAGTGCATGGTGGCCATGTTCAGCGGCAACCAGTCAGAGCGAATGCTTGTACTAGGGTGGAGGGTGTCCAAAGTCTTCTTCACCTCATTTGTAGTTTCCACTTGCTAATTTTCTCTAAGGTGGCGACGAGGTTGAGGACACACCCCACTGTATTTCCTGTAGGAGAGCCCACGCCATGGGAGGTGAGGAGAACAAGAATTCCCCTCTCCAGTTCCCCTCATACAACAATGTTACCAGTACATAGGGGAATTGTGGACAAGGCTAAGCACAGAAAGCATATAAACTCCTTTTCTAGTCCGGAAACCATACAGAAAGGCACCTTTGAGCATGAAACACACACCCAAGGAAGGACACGTGGCTGATTCAATAGACAGACGAGTGGTCGAGCCCTGCGTGCTTACTACATCCAACGCTATACCTTTCTGTAATTTTATGCTAACAGAGATGCAAATTCATTATAATTCTTACATTTCACAAGATTTTGAGCGTTGCAGGGTTTCAAACCATGGCCGTATCATAATATTAGTTGGTTAAAGTTTGTATATTTCAAGAGTTGTGGTTAATTCATGGGTAATATATTCCAAAACAGTGCTTGCTTATAAGAGCATTCTTAATAGTCTATGGTTAAACTTGGGGTCCTCTTACACTGTTAATAATTCAATTACAATTCAGGATCATTTTGGAGTCTCGGCAAGAGATTGAGACTAATATTGTGTAGTCAATAATGGGAAATGGTAAAGAAAATCATAATGTACTTTATGTAATTGATTTAAATAACAAGCCAAGCTATGAAAGTGATTCAAACTAATATTGTGTAGTCAATAATGGGCAATGGTAAAGAAAATCATAATGTACTTTATGTAACCGATTTAAATAACAAGCCAAGCTATGAAAGCATTTTTTAAAGCAATTCTCTAAAGCAAACCTTAGTGACTCTCAATTAATTCATTTAAGAAATTATTTCAAGCTCTCTTTGTTTCATTAGCGTGTTTTTCTTAGTACTTAAGAGAAGAATGGTAATTATTTCAAGCTTTCTTTGTTTCATTTATGGCTCTTGGACTTTCATTTGCTATTTTGGACATTAGAGTATGGTAGCTTTGTGTTCAAGTTTTTTTTTTGCATAAGCCAACATTCATTTTTTAGTTTTGATGTCTTTTTATGTGATAGTTGATTAAAAAATTCTCAACTTCAACAACCAATTATCCAATGTGATAGCTTCAAATCTTTTCTCCATAAAAATCATATTAAAATACAATTCCTGAACTATTAAAAAACCGCAACTTATCCAACATTTGAACAACTTAACATGTTCAGTATAGGAGTCTCTCAGTATATGCTACGAAAAGCGGAAAGGTAAATTGATAATCAATTTATCAATTTACCTTTCTGCTTTCCACTTTCCGCATTCAGAAAGGTAAATTGATAAATTGATTATCAATTTACCTTTCCGCATTGCAGAAACTCTACCTTGCAGAAAGATGATGATAAATGGTAAATGGTAAATTAATAATATAATATTAAATTAAATTGATAAATAATATTAAATTGATAAATTGAACGATAGGTTTTATGTTTCAAACAGCTTTGTGCAAACAGAGAATGCCTTCAAATTTGTGTCTTGGTGTATCACTTAATTGTCCAGACACAATTTGTCTGTAGAACATGCAACAATTATGAAAGGAATTGAAATTCAACAGGAAATGAAGTAACACACAACATAAAGATTAAAATGCTAAATCAGAACAATAATTTAAACAACACAAAATTGGCAAAAATACAGTACAGGCAAGAAATAAGACCCTTCCTCATGGAATAAAAAAGAAAATGGAAATCAATGACAACCTCTCTCACAAGTGAAAAAAGAGAATGGAAATAAATAATAGCCTCTCTCTAAATTTTATTTTGTGATTTTTGTTGCGGGAACACGCAACAAAAAACTTCGGTACTTTTGTCATCCCGCATCCCGCAAAATGTGGGATGCAGAGATATTTTTTGTGCGTGAGTCGTACATCCCGCAACCCGCATCCCGCAAATTGTGGGTTGCGGGATGAAAACTTAACAAATTTTAAACTTCAAAATCCCGCAATTCACATTGCAGGTTGCGGGATGCACGATGCGGTATACGAAGATATTTTCTGTGTGCAAGTTGTACATCCCGCAACCCGCATCCCGCATTTTGCAGGTTGCGGGAAGTGATTTATTTTGTGATTTTTTTGCGCGAACACACAACAAAAACTTCGGTGCGTTTGTCATCCCGCAATCGCAGGATAGTTAATAAAATTTAGATCTCGTGATAAGATCCTGCATCCCGTGAGGTTTAATCTCGACCATTCATTTATCTTAATCCTACGGTCCTAACTGACCCCGAAAAATCTCTATATAGCTCGGTCTTTTACGATTCCCATTAGCGATATCTCTAAGGGTTTCTCCTTCGGTTTTGAGGTCTATAAACGAACGATGCCAACACAAAATTCTATTGCAGAGAATTTGTTGCGGTAAAGATTCAATATTTTTACCCTCTCGACGTTCCTTTGCACCTCCTAGTGCAAAAGCTAGTTATAATTTATTCATGTATATTTGATTAAAAGTATTACATATAAGAAGTCTACTTCCCTACTTTATATGTATTGGATTTTTTAGTTAAGTATTTTTTATGTATCAAACTGTATATGACTACTAAAATCAATTTTAATTTATTGGACTTTGAAAAAGGTAAAGAATCACTTGGTTTTCTTTATAATTTTATTTATGTGTTCAAAAAGCTTTAAAAGTAGTCTTAGATCATCATAATTGTGATGAATTAAAAGGTTGAGAATGTCATTGCTGTAGCAAATATTTTAAAATCATGCTTTGATATGGGTGTATGCAAGACATATGGTGAGAGCTTGTTCTTATTTTAGCAATGTTGATTTTCTTCTTTATGCTAGTTAAGATAGAGGGATACTTTTGACCTTATAGATTAGGGTTTATTGCTTCTTTCTAATATCTTAATTTTCTCTTATCTCCTAATTCTTTATGGAACCACTTCTCCTTAAATTTATAAATAATAACAATAATAATATATTAAGGTCACAACCAAGCCAAATACAAAGAGACACTATTATGATGAATTTCTCTTTTATTTCTAAAATCTTATTTTTAAGAGTTGGTTAAACATTATAAGTTTTGAGTTCTTCCATTCATTTTTATGAAATTGTATTTTTCATTATTCAAATTGCATTTCTAAGTGTAAAAATAAATTCTACACTATCAAATACCTTTCACCATATAAATTATGCAATTTCAACA
>LPNX010444671.1:89956-142895 GCA_001517045.1 Pseudotsuga menziesii
ATAATCTCCCTGAAAAATAAAAATTTCCTGTTAGGAAAAATGAAATTTGACATAGCTATGCAAATTTTCGATACATAAAAGTTATATATTCGGAAAGGTGATTCAATTTCCTACATTTCATGTTTTTTACTCAATGCAATATATTTTGCATAAGTATCTCAAAAAATCCAAGTAAGTTGAGGGATGCCTGATTTTTCAGGTTTCTATTGCATCTAACGTGCACAAAAAGGTCCCTCATCTTCTTGCACAGGCCCATAAGAGTTTAATATTTGAACTAAATGAGTAAGGATTGATTGAATGTTATCTATATACAATTTAGGTAATATATTATTCACATAAAAGGTTTCATTAAAGGAGGCACAATGGGGAAGGTTTGACGAATCCTTCTCCATGTCAAATTGCATTTAAGCCTCTTCTACGACTTATAGCATAGCTTATCATTGATGGTAAACATGGAAGGTCGATCAATTCTTATGCATAGAAAATTTTTTCATTAAAGAAAATTGGGGAAGGGTAAGTTTAACGTTTTCATATATCATTTATTTTAGGAACTCTTATCATATAAAATAGTTCATCATAAAAGGAAGAAATGGAAAGGGTATGGAAACCCTTCTCCTTAGAAATTGTATCCTAGCCATTTTCTTCCACACATAAGAATTCAACCTTTGGGGTCTTTGGGTTGAATGGGTAAGGATCCATTGAATGTTCTCCATATACATTTTACTTTAGGTATTATATTATTCACATAAAAATTGTATTGGAGGCACAAAGGAGAAGGTTTAGACTACCCTTATCCATATCAATTTTTATTTAAGCCTTCTCTCCCATTCATAGCATAGCTTACGATTGGTGGTAGACAAGGAAGGCTCATCCAATGCTTCTCCATATATATTTTCATTAATACCCTTAATCCCAAATATTAATATTGTAATTAATACCCTAAATCCCAAATATTGTAGAGGTTTTCTTTAGGGTAGAATAGAGAAGACTCAATTCACCTTTGTGCATACAATTTTAGGGATCACAATCTTTTGTATTCTAACCTAAACTAGATTACTCATATTTAAATAATATGGAATATCCATAAAATATGATGTAATATTTTTCTTGTTCTTTTCAATATCTACACTTTAAAGACAATAGAGTTACAAAATAGTTTACTATTCAATACTAACAGCATTGGTCTCTCTTTCTTATTTCTTTGGTCTCCCAATATGAAACATATCATAATTAAGGTATAACTTGTTGGGTTTCCTTTTCCTATATTCATGTAATTAGTGTGATCTCGCCTTTACAAATTTGCACATTTTTTAAAGAATTAGTGATCTATTAAAACTTCACATTTCCAAACATAACATTACGCTAGCATAAATCCAACTATCTTTATAGTGTTTGTTCATTTGTTGAATGAGATTGGTCAAAAAAAAATATCGTCAATTAAAACTTTGCCATGATGTGCTATTGCATACATAACATTTATGTATTGAGTTGTTGTTATACATAATGCATACAAATTATTTAGTTTAGCATTTATCTTAGATTGGTGTTTGTGAATCTTAAAATGGTATTTTTCTTTACATAAATAATGCATGTAAGTGCATTATATGGTTGTGTTTAATTGGTAGTGGTTTCATTCACCTAATTCGAAGAAAATTGTTTTTCCAATATTTTTCAATGATTTGTGAGACAAATATCTCTTGTTACTGTGGTTGTTGGAATTGTTATTTTTTATATTAGTGTTTAGTAATGAGATTAGATTTCTATGTATATCTATAAACCATAAAATGTTCTTTACATTCATATACATGTATCTTGTGAGCTCAATATCTAGTTTTGAGGAACTTGTTTCTTATATTAGTATTTAGTATCTATCTTGATTTTTTTTTAGTATTTTTGAAAATCATAAAATGCTCTTTAGATTTATTATTTGTTGAGTTCATTTACTAACGTGAATTTACTCACCATTTCAAGAACAATTCTTTATCCATTTTTATCTCACTGCAGATGATATATATGAATAGGTCATGAGTATTAATTATGTCACCGTATATGAATAGGTCATGAGTATTAATTATGTCACCGCAGGTGATATATATGAATCGGTCATGAGTATTAATTCATTTAGATATGGACAAAAAATTTCAACCTTCTAAAGTTTGTAATAGTTTTTATTAAATGTAATGGAATTTAGACTAAGGCTTGGTAATATTTAAAACATTTAATTATTATTATTATTATTTATTGTCTTTTTTTTAGATTAATATTTGTCTGGGGAGATACTTTGCTCTGGTTCCTGTGCCCCAAGACTCAGCGGCGAAGATGATATCAGCAATTGTATAATAATCCCCAACCTTTTCTGCTTTTGGATCCTTGTAAACAGTACCTTCTTTATCATAAATTTGTCATCCATATTGATTCAAATGGCACAGGGCAGGGATGACAATTAATATTCTAGGCTTTGTCATCCATAATTCAAATAGCAAGGAGCCGGAATGACAATTAATATTGTACGTAAACAGTACCTTCTTTATCATAAATCTGTCATCCATATTGATTTAAATAGCACCGGGCAGGGATGAAAATTTATAATCTAGGTTTCCACAATGGTGTTAAATAGCACCGGGCAGGGATGAAAATTTATATTCTAGGTTTCCACAATGGTGAGTTCCCGAAAAGTAAATCTGTTAACCATGGTTCAGATCACATGACAGGTGAGTTCTCGAAAAGTAAATCTGTTAACCATGGTTCATATCACACGCTGACAGTGATGACAATTAAGGTTACCAAGCTCAAAGTTTGCAGGTTTCCGGTGACAAATTGCATAGAGAATGGAGTGAGGATATAGCCCTCCTAATCTGGGGCATTAACCATTGGCATGTATTCACCTTTTACCCTTCACATGGCAGGCCAGAGAATGGAGTTTTAGATTCTTTCCCTCTACGTTCCAGGTATTTTTGAGTTACTCTAAGTTCCAGGTATTTTTGAAACTCATCTATTTTTCAATGGTCTTAATTTTCAGGCCATTTTACAGTCTCGGTTCAGCATCCCCATCATCAATGGAACCAGCCTCCTCAGTTTCCATGATCAGTCCCAATATGATCATTTCTAGTAGCAGCAGAAGGATCAGCATCACCAGTTGAAACGACATTACTATTCTTGGCATAATCATTCTTTCCAGCTTGGTAACTAGATCAGGCCAAAACGGCTGATTGTGCATCACTAGCATGAGGAGGTGTGAAAAATAACATTGGAGTGAGGCAAGGCATATTATATTCCTTGTACAATAACATGCTTCCATAATTCCATAATTTTTCACCAGAAATTTCATTCAAGGCCCGTGTAGGTTTCTGCATCCGTGGGGATATTTATATATTCTTAATTCGTCTTCGATGGTATTTCAAATTTAAATACCAGTCTTTTTTCATATTGTTTCCGTTGAAAATTGGAAAGTGTTGGCTTAAACATTGGTGTTTTTATCGGTTTCAATCTGTGTAAAATCCGATTATGCCACTTTGAGCAGTAAGGCTCGTTTAGATAACCATTTCCTCATATGGGTTTTTCTATGAAAACATGGCCCGTCAAAGATTTTGATTTGAATTACAGAGAAATCAGAGCTCAAGATGGCTAGAAAGAAGATTAGAGAATATGATTCCAAGCGCCTGCTGAAAGAACATCTGAAGAGGCTGGCTGGTATTGAGATGGAAATCAATTCAGCCCAAGTATGTCTGGTAATATTTAAATTAATATTGCCATTCTTTTTGAAGGATGGATCTTATGGGTCTAATGAATGTCGCTACGTAAGACCCTAGACTTAGAATGCCTACATAAGATTTGAACTATTGTCAATCTGGTGAAAATGATTCCATTTTCAACGATTGGTGGGATTCTCTGCCAAGTTGTGTGATTTATGGGTTTTGTGCAAATCAGGTGTTGAATAGCCGAGTGGTAGCTAAATTTTGTTCTTGTTGTTCAAATCCAGGTTACAAATTTGACCTATTTGATTTGAATGAGTTGGCAGACACGAAGCCATGGTTACCCTCATTAAGATTGGTTGTGAAACTGGATATGTTGTTCAGCAAACAAGGAAAGAGTGGTTTGGTAAGTGGTACGCAAATTTTCATTTTTAGTTTATTAAAGCTTCGTGGAATTAATTATATGCTCAAAAGCCAATGGGGTCCTGGTTCAACATTGAAGATGATGGTCTATTGCGTTAACCATCAATGTTTAATTTTCCCTACGACATGAATAAACGATTTGGACCATGTATGAGTGCTGAGTATTTGGTGAAAGAGTACTCCCCGCTTGCAAATTGTCTATTTTTGATACCTCAGAAATTGTCGAGCTTGAATGTTATATAGAGAGAAAAAATGCTTCATTCACTAAAAAACGAATATTAATGTCTTCACAAAATTCTTTGTACCGGAGTGAGCAATCAGCAGGATATAGCGCTGCTCAATAAGGTTTACTTGCTCTTGTTTACATGCGCTTGTTATATAGCCAGAAAGTTGCACAGCGCAGAAGTGGACGAGTCTATCTATCACAAATTACTGCATCCGGCGTTGTCTGCCACCAGAAGTAAGTAATTAAGTAATTTTCATCTCCTAATATCCCGCAGTTGTATGTCAGCAAAGACTTGGTTCTCATGATGTGTGATTTCAGCTTCAAAAGCGTTTTCATCATGGGAGGCGATGAAGGCTCCACAAGCCCGGAGGTATAGGTATTACCGCACAAGAATGTCAAGAAAGCGGTGATGCCTGACATCGATAAGGTTTAACCGCCCATCTTGGCATAACAAGGTTCATGGTGTCAGGAATCTGTCTTCGTAGTTCATGAATAAAAAGCGTAGCAATTCCATATCCATATCCTCTCTATGGAAACTCCAAGATCCTTCTCTAGTTACCCTCTAAAATCTTTCGCCACTCCTTGTTTTTTTTCCTCTATGTTATGCTTTATCTCCTCATTTGGTTTATGCTCCATTTCTTTGAGTTAGGTAAATTCAATAATTTTATCAATATTGGTAATGGTTGGGGTAGGAACTTAAGCTATATGATTGTTATGAACAAACCAAACCAAGTTGTGGGATTTGTTTTAGCTTATTATGGTATCAATATTGTCACCCATGTTGTAAATTTCTCCCATCTTGTTGCACCCTTAATCTATCATATAGCTGTTGTTTTTTGTTTATGGGTCCTCCCATCAGTCTATCATACTATTTTTTCTTAGTCAATTTTGTCTTCACCCTCAAGCATGGGATAGACTTTTCTATGCATCTCAAATTCCTATCCATGGGACCTTATATTTTATCTTCAGTTTAGAAAGGATATTCTCCTCATGCAACAACTAGTATCTCTAGAACTCCCCAACCCCTCAAAGCAATTGGAAAAAACCCCTCACTCAACAACAAGCTACAGAAAGTCAAATTCTTAGCAACAAAAGGAGCTATAGAATCCATTTCATAACAGTGCATGCCAACAATCCTAGATAAAGTATTTTGATGTTTTATAAGGAAATTTTAATTCTAGGAGTATTTTGGAATTTATTTACCAGCTATGCATTTGAAACTGTATGGAAGATTTGAAAAAGAATCAGTTAGGAAGTGATATAGGTAGAAGCATGAGACTCCAAGATATTTTAAAGATTATCTTTAATATTTTCAAATTTTATTCAGGAAGGATGTCTAACTCAGTCATAGTACTTCTCATCCTTTTTTAATAATACAAATACTCGTTTTTGTAAAAGAAAATAGAATTAGTGTCTCTCCTACTCTAGCATAAGGCACATAGGAGGAATTTATAGTCACCACCCATTTCCGGATATCATTATTTATCTACTTCTCAAGGAATGAATTCACAAGGAGGAAACAATAGTATCAATTGTGCCATTGAAATATTTATAAAATTTTATAAAAAGGTTTTCAAGGAGGTAATGAAATTATGCTTAAGAAATTTCCTATTAATATTCAATATTATGAATAGACTTTTATATGTGATAATTAGAAATGACCTACACTAATGGGTATTTTGTTCAATGTGTAACATTTGAGTATGTCATTAATACTTAGGTTAAGGAGACCCAATCAATCCATTTCTCAAGTTGAAAAACTATACACAAACAAAACTAAATAGGAATTTCTAGTGTTATTTTAAGGAAGAAATTCATTTCTAGGAAGTGGTTTCTTGAGTCCATGGATGTGGTTGAATACCCTCATGGATGTATTTGAATACCCTCATTTTATTCCCCTAATGATATAAAATTTCTTTGTTATCAAAGATACCCAACTTTATTTCTTACGACAAGTAGAGTTCCTAAGTTACCCATGCAGTTCTAGGATTTGTTGGAATGCATTTCTGCACCATTGGTAATTTCATTGGTCACCTTATGAATATGTTCAACCCACAACCTTTGAAGAGGGTTTGTCCTAGAGTTAATGTATATAAATATACATATAGGTAGCGGTGAGAAATTTGATCCTAAGCCAAAAATTCATTACAAGAACCCTACCTGAAGATTGCTACTTAGTTGCTTACTTTGGTAGTGACATATTTCATGTTCCCTATCCCTTCAATTGTAAATTATTCCATGGTATTTCTTCTTTACTTGTTTTCTTTAATACCTTGGAACCATGTCTTATGCTACTATTACCATGGCTATTTCTTATAATGAAGGGTTTATCATGGCAAGCTCGATCTTTGTGATCAAAATCACAAGTGTAACTCTCACACAATATGAGGGGCAGTACTACCCATGAGGAATTTTTTCTTATGTCTCAGTACAGGATCTTTAAATCATTCCCCAGAAATAAAGATTGATCTCAGCATGGGGGACTCTTCACCAACAAAGGACATTCCAATGATGGAATTGGAATCATATTAGAAGCTTCCATACTAAGGAATTTTGGCCTATACCTCACCCTTCGAACTTTTTGACTCTAAATCATCCTCAGAATGTTCATATTAAAGGCATTAGGGCTTAAACGAGGAATACAAATCTTAACTCAACATGTATCCTTCTATGACTAGAAAATCTATCTTATCCAAGCACTAGGCTCATTGTCAAAGTTGAATTATGTAGGAACTGGAGGATAACAAGATATTTTGGTTAAAACCCATTTATACCATAGAAACTGCTTTAAAATAGTAAATTCTACAAGATAGTCATAAAAGAAGCATGAAAGCATATTATACCAATCTTGAAGGAGACGATAATTTCATAAATATAAAAGTTGCAACAACACCTATAAACATATAAATATAAACCTCGCATGTAGCATTGTCCCCATTGTCCCTATTTGGATTGCCATCACCTATGTGAGAAACCAAAGCAACATAAGAAACCAATTAAAGAAACATTGTCTAACAAATAAGAACAAATTCAAAAATAGGATTAAAAACTTACAAGAATGTGATCATCATAACTGCAGAGAACTAAGTTAGTTTTTATACCCTGCACAGAGGTAAAACTAGGGTGAATATTATTCTTAAAAATTGTCTAAAGATAATCCAATATAAATATCATTCGAAATGAAACACTGAACCAACCAGGCTTTTGTTTCCAGAAGAGACAATCAATAAGGTGGTAGGGAATTCAATCATTTAATGCAATATGGATTTTCTGGACAATAGTGGCATGCAGTAGATGTTGGTTTAGTGTTACAATAAAATTACAATGAATAGACTTAAAGAAAAATATATTGTCGCATGGGAGGAGGCATACAGACATGAGTTAAACATATGCGAAAAGTTCTTACAAGATGTCCCTCGTTATAAAGAGAGACCTGTAATCAAATCCAAGGTGCTTCTTACAAATTGGTAAATAGGGACCATGAATTGGTTTCGACAATCAATGAACTCAAACAAAAGAAGCAACCACAATTATTCAGGGTTGAAATCACTCCCCCAATTTGGACTATTGAGTTAGAGCTTTGATACATAAATCTCAGGTATGGAAACTCATCACACTTGTGATACCCACCGTTATTAATTATATACAATAGGAATTTTAATGATATGGATGTGACTGGTTATTACACAAGAGGATGAGAATCCATGGAGGGATTTAGTTTTCTATTTAGTCGAGTACAACCATGTATTTATAACAAATAGGTAGCGGTGAGAAATTTGATCCTTAGCCAAAAATTCATTACAAGGACCAAGCAACAGCCCTTGCTGCCATTTCAAAATTCTCAATCTCCATACCTCTCTACATGGAGCTGTCAATCACAAATATTTATAGTCCGAAGCATAAAATATCAAAGTTTTGTAGGGGTTATAAGATTATAGTTTAATCAAGCTTGCAGTATTCATGAAAACCCATTTCACTCTTGAGTCCCTTCAATTCATTCAATTGGGCCATTCAGTTCATAGATTTTTCATTGGATAGACTGTGAGTGAGATGACCAACCAACTGTCTTTTACCATGCATACAATTTGTAACCCTAATAAGAGAGTGATATGACATTGAAGAGAACTTGCATATAGGAAATTAAGAGTACAGTTTCTGGCATAAATGCAGGATACAATAGAGGAAACTCAAGTTCCTATCTTGAAGCTTCATATGCATGACTAACCGCTCAGTAACTTGAAATGATGTTTGTTAATTAAATAGCTAGTAAAGAATCACTTCCTAATCAAGCATACCAATAATACCTTTGAAACAAGTAGGGCACTTACTCAGCATAGTGTTTACATACAAACATGTATTATCAAAAATATTAATTTTGGACTAACAAGCACAAGATTTACATATACATCTAGACAAAGTAGTTTCATAGTGTTTGAGAGGGTATTCAGAAAATGGATTGAAATGCTACAATAAATATTTCAAACTTCCATTTCAAAACATTCATAAAAAAATGAATTTCAAATTGAATCTACACATCGAAATGTGATAGAAAATCTTCATGCCATTGATCCATGTGTAATCAGTACTAGTAATCATTATTTTTGTTATGAAACATTACTAACGAAAAATATGGAGTGTGCACCTCAAGGAGTGCACAAGACATTTTCAAATGTCATTTAAATCATTTTGAGTGTCATCAGACTCTGCATAAGAAGCGAACAATGAATGTGTATTGAAGTGTTAGCTCTATGAATGTGGATAGAGCACATGCATCACTGGATGATACAACCACATGACACTTTCCTACAAGCTCACAACAAAAAAACTTGCATGGTTTCTCCAAATAAAATATTATGTCCTAATTCTAATGCAATCAAGGAATTGAAATACTTTCCAGAATTAAGAAATAGAAGGATAAGCATACAGCTAAAGTGAAAGATGTGTATACACACCACGACATGACAATCAAACAAAATAAGTCTCTCAACGAAACCTCTACATTCTAAAAAAATAATTTTGATTATAACAACACTGCAGTGGCATATTTTCCCTATAATAGATACTTGCATACTTTTACTGGAAACTCCTTGAAGAGTTGAGTATTGAACATAAAATTAAGAGCATGTGAAAGAAGTATTTATGGGATTTGAAAACAGACACAAAAATATCCCCTGAATTCAAATTCGCATTATGAATTTAAATGTTTACCTTGTACTCCAACTATCAATGACAGGAAATATCCTAAATGGAACAGTACAAAACTGAAAGAGAATTTCGCTATAAGCTTTGAGACATTTTTTCCTGTGATTTTTCTGTCACCTTGGCTTTATCACTGCAATTTGACTCTAGCCTAATCAAATATACACCATTGTCTAAATTTATTTGGTCTGGAAAACATTCTTCATGCATTAATGTGCTATCCAAAGGTTTGCTATATTCATGCCAAATGGCTGACTAGGACTCCATTCTCTCCAAGTCATCATGAAGCTATTTCTTTCGACTATCTGTGTCCTCAAATTTAATAGATAAAACTTTGTTACCTTGTTTTATGGTCAATGTGTCCCTTCCCTAGTCATGAATTGTTTGAGCATTCCTAAGCCACACGTTTCCAAAGAAAGCTAAGTATGTAAGATCTGTTGGGTAGGTGTTATAACTTAATGGAGCATAGGCTAAGTACAGTCATTACAGGGAAGCATAATATTTCTTCAAGAAGAAGCCATCCATCACTCCCTCAACTCTCTCATTGTCATTCATTCTATAATTATGTCTCACATTCATGTTTAAGTGTTTCACACTTCTCATGTTGTGTTCTCCATTGCTTTTTTTTATTCAATCTGGAATTTGACCAAAATTAGCACGTTGAAAGAGGAATTTGTAGAGATTGGATGAGAGGTAGATGGTTGTAGGAAAGTGTAGAGGCTGGGAAAGCTAATAGAATGGTATCCTACTCAGAGAATCTACAATGGCATGCAAATGGTAGGTCTCAAGGTTGAGACTACTAATGAAGATAAATGCAGATAAGGAAATGGAGGATCTCGAGGAAGAGAAAGGCACTTGATATTTAGATACACTTTTGTTTGAGGAGCACATCAAGCATTATAAAATAAGCAACATATCTTCAAATACTCAACCAAATATTCAACTTGAACTTGATTATGCTTCCCTAAAACAAGCTCTAGCGATTGAGAAACACTCTCAATGTCAAGATTTTTTTGTTTGTCTTATATATGTTGAGCTCAAAGAACCTCAAACGAAGAGAAGGAACTGGAAATTGCAATACCCCTACAATTGATATATCTTTTCCTTGATCATTATTTTTTATGGTACCAACCAAGAAAACCCTAGTCCTTATGATTATGAAACATTATTCCATTCCGACCACTGTGTTAACTTCAGGATTAGTTTACACAAAGCCACACATAAAAATGCAAAGTCACTTGTTGTGTATTGAAACTATTAGATATTGAATTAGATAATGGTGATGATAGGATACATGTTTTCTTCTTCAAACTAGTGGTTGAATCGTTGAATGGATTCTACAGGTTGCATGGATGCATGATCTATCTCCCATACCTTTTGAAACAAATTCAAGCTAGCTTCTGCAGATCTCTTCTTAGTCTTCTTCATCCATGTCAAGTTGTGCCTTTGTTGAGGGAGGTCCTATTAGCTATTTGATGGTGGAAGAACATTTAATATTGCATTGGATAAAGGTATTGATAGGATGCAGGTCCAAACTGGTGGCTGAATAGTGGAATGGCTCTTACAGGTTGCATGGTTGCATGATCTATCTCCCAGACCTTTTGAAACATAATCAACCTGCTGCAGATCTATTTTTAGTCGACTCCTTCACTCAAGTCAATAGGATCCACAATTTTGAATCTATTACATTTGTTGTTGGAGGTCATATTAGATCTTTGATGGCCAAAGAACATTGAAAAGTGCATTAGATAAAGGTACTGATATGATACAGCTTTTCAGGGACTCCAAACTGGTGATTGAATGGTGTAATGTCTCCTAAAGGTTGCATAATCTATATCCAAGAACTTTTGAAACAAATTCAAGATGTTGCAGGTCTCTTTTCAGTCCCCTTCACTCATCTCAATACGAACCAAAATTCTGAAGCTATTTCCTTTGTTGTTGAGGTCCTATTATCTATTTGATAATGGAAGAACACTAAATAGATAAAGGTACTTATATGATACAGGTTTTCATAGATTCAAAACTGGCGTTTAGATGGTGTAATGGCTTCTACATGTTGCATAATCAATCTCCCAGGCCTTTTGGGACAAATTCAAGCTATTGCAGGTCTCTTTTAGTCTCCTTCATTCATGTCAAGAGGATCCACAATTTTGAAGCTGTTACCTTTGCTGTAGGAGGTCCTATTAAATATTTGATGGTGGAAGAGAATAGAGGGGGTTCTACCCCTGATAATCTCTTATATTTTCTTCTGTTGCTTGACTAAGGATTTGAATGTGAACTTGGCAGTATACCAAAATATCTTTGCATTAAAGCACATTGTGGTCATTGACGCCCCTGAAACTTGGTGCGTCCTTATTTCCCAAAAGTGTGTTGTAAGCTTGGGAGGTAACACCCCCAAGCATAATTCATGGTCCTGAAGATGGACCCATTTGTAGAATCCAAAACATTGACTTGAACATCCATGACAATGTGGTTGTAAACCCAGAAAACCCACAGCTACAACAGGTTTTTGGTTACAAAAATGTTATCGTTCCATATAATGGTAGTTTCAAGACATTTGTAATGTGAAATGTTAGTGTGACATTTGGTAGCTACCCTCAAAGAGTTCCATCCTATCATCAATTGCAATAAATCCACTACATGTTCAACACATTCTTATGTCTTGTTGTGTGGTAACTATGCACAATGTGGCACCTCGATTGAGACAATCTAAGAAGACAAATAAGAAAGTTGTAAATATAGGCATGGAATCACAATATTCTAGTGTTGTTAGTCACAACCCATAAAAAACAGCCCCTAACAAAATGATTCAAGAAGGTGACTTTTAATAGACGTCTATACCAACTTAATGTCTACTGAATATCCTAAATTTAAGAGAGGTTTCCACACATATGTTCTCATTCAAATGGATGTTTTATTTGTCTATTTTCTATGATCCTTTACTGAATATGTATCATCCATAAATATCAAGATCCAAAAAGTGTATATACTGAGTGGGCCTAATGGATAAAAGAAGAAGTGATATCTTCGTTGAGATCACAGGTTCAATTAAGGAGGGTGGTAGGGTATGTGCATGTGTTGATTGAAAGCACCATAAAATTGAAAAATATTTATAGATGTCTTATACGCATAGAACAACCAAAACATGTCTTACACACACACACACAGTGCACACACACACACACACACACATATTATACATTCAAATTGCAGAACATTTATGTTAATTTAGCACTTATGTTGCTACGTTGGTATCAAAGCCATTCTAGCTAATAGGTTTTTCCCTTAAATTTCCATTTGATGCTAATCTTAATTTATTGTCTTTTAAATTAATTCTAATTAATTATATTTATGTTTCAAGCATTACAACGGTTGGAAATCTACGTAAAGTGGCTAAAACTTAGACCTGGGAACTTTTTATAATAAGTATCAGTAGTAAACAATGATATCTAGAAAGTCTGATATGACTTTGAACTTGTTTTGGGCAGAGTTTGTGGATATTTGAGAAGTAAATCCATGTCTATGGGAAGTCGGGTGTAATGAACAACAATAATGGCCCTACATATCCATGTTGTTGGGCACATCCTGGTCCTTAAAATAATTTCTCGGCCCTATTTGACCTCCTAGTGAGTGGTAATCCAGTTTTGGGAAGATGTATTGATGAGAATGGCTCTAAACCTTGAAATCCAGGAAAAATTCATGGGTATAACACAAAAATAGGTTTCAAAATACCATGTTTGGGTAAGATATGTGTAAAGAACAATAACATAAAAGTGTCCTTGGGCATATTGTAGCAGCAAAGAACTATCTCTTGGCGTTGAATCAACAGTAGCACTTCATCATTATCATTTCTAAGAAAGTCACATGGCATATTATGTTGATTTTTAAGCACTGTAGGGTGAAGTTTTCACAAGCGTTGGCCCAACTGGCTTGTCTTCACTTTCACTGAGGGCTAATTCACCTTTGACTCATGTTTCAATAGTTTTTTGCACCTTTCCTAGCATAATGAAGGCACAATCTAGGCAATAAAAACTCAGCAGTGAAGAAGTATGGCAACATTGATGTGTTATAAAGTCTCCTCTATATATCACATGAGGCTTAAAAATGTTGATCCAATCCACAAAAGTCATCCTTAGAGGAATCTAGGTCCATTTATGAGGTATTTCAACTATGTCTACATAGGATTGAGGACACATTGAAAGTCTTCTTTCAGCAAGCGCTCGGCCTTGGAGGATACGTTTCACTGAAGGAAGGCCTTGTTTCTATATTAATTGAGTATTGGATCAGTCCATTGGATATATAGAGATTGATATCTCTTAGAAGTTGTTTTTTTTTCTATATGAATATTATTGGAGGGACATCTTTCTTGAAGGTGACTTAGGGGAGACACAACATAAGTTTAGGTTTCTTTTCAGTTTGGAGAGGCCTTCTCTTGGACACTTTTGTGGAAAAGGTGAAACATTGCATCTTAGGGGCTTTTGGAGGTTGGGGTTTGCTTCTACTTGTCATCATCCATCATTGATTTATGGAGGACATTTTTACATGTGGAAGATATCTTGGTGTAATTTGAAATGAAAAAATAAGTCCTTCTTTAGAATTTAGATTTAAAAGAAATGAAAAGAAAGAAAACAAGACTCACTCGCAAAGAAAATAGTGTGCCCTCTTATGATCCTTCAATTCAATGTCATGCACATGCATATAAGTTCTACTTCGATGATTCAATGTTCAAACAATATGACGAATGATTAAAATGTAATTCATAGCCATATGTCTGACAACAAATGGCCATTTCCCATATATTTTCATGTACATATGGAATTCATAGCTATATGGAATTGGTAAAGTATTACCAAGGGGCCAGTTATCCTAAAAAATCAAACTATTTAAGGTAAGTTTTTAGATCAGATAGAACAAAGTTCACCTGAATGTATGGTAATCGTCATCATCAACTAAATGTGTGTGTGTGCACATGCATAAATACCCAATACACAGTTCAATCAAACAAAATAAAACATAATTATACCTTGATTTGTGTAGCTTCGCACTGTCTTCTTCTGCTTTACCTTTCAAAACATCATTCAACATACTTCAATTTTTTTCCTATTGCAATAATTTCATGTTAGGACCCATCAAAAAAAATTATGTTTGTTTATGAAAATAACAAAACCAATCTAAATAAATACAATACTATTACAATGTAAATTACAATACAATTCAACTGTTCAAGTAAATTAATTGTTAATAATAGATCACCTGATAAAACATGGATAACCAAAAACAATATGTATATAAGGCCATCGGTGACATCAAAATGCCATTTCTTTCCTATTAACTATGAAAATGTTTCTTAACGCTATCTATAGCAAGTTCCAATGGAGGAGTCAAATAGCAATAGTCAAAATTATACACTAAAATTATTGAAATAGTTGTTTTTTAATGTATTCTTCCTTACCATTCATTGAGATCCTCTCTGTTTTGAGGATATTTTAATATTCTCTACTAAACATGACCAACCATGTGAAGGTGGAAGCTCTTATGGCCCCTCCCCCCCCAACATCACTCTCAATTCCCCAAACCCAATGTATCTACTTGCAAATAACAATTTATTTCACTATTTCACAATGCAAATAACAATGCATCTACACTGCAAATAACAATGCATCTACTGCAAATTATTTCACTTAATAGCTGAAAGATGATTTCATTAAATCATTATTTAAGTCATTCATTAAACCATTCAATCATTCAACAGCTGAAAAAACCATTCATTTAGTCAATGGAAGATAAAAAAAATCAATAAACCATTCATTAAAGCATTTATTTAACCATTCATTCATGAAACAGAGGAAAAAACTATGTAATTTTTTTATTATAAATAAGAATTACTCAAAATTTGTTTAGTCCCTTCCTTTTTAATTTTCTTCTCTTTAAATATTTAGTCAGAGTAACATCTTTCGGAATCTGATCCTCCGTCTCCCTATTACACAGCTCACAAGGTTGAACTTCCGAGGGGGGGCGATGAATTTTTGCAATAATGTCAAAATCTTTCATTAATATATTTTTATTTTTATAAATACAAGTAATTCATTTAAAAAAACATTACGAATGTGTTTTTTTACCTGCCGGGGGCACATCAGCATGTTCATCAATATCCTATATAGGCTCAACCTGTTCAATGTTATCTGCACCCACATGCTCTGCAGTTGAATTTTGTAGAATCAGAATTAATGTTCATATTCTACAATTATCTATACAAAACAATATCATATTAATAAATTCATTACCAGGAATCGAAGCATGATCTTCATATGGTTGGTCATGTACATCCTCAACATGAACGGGATCATTACTTTCCTGCTCAAAAAGGAATAAATAATTTATGTTAATTTATTTATAACAAATAAATTGCATGAGAATTAATAAATTATCATTAAAGTATATAGTTTTTACATACCTGCGCACCAGATGGATTAGCAGAAGATCGTGCAGTATGCCCAGACAAGCTTCTTCGGTTTTCAACAATGGCGTCAAAGCCCTGTTCGAATCCAAGCTTCATGTAATCCGCACTGGGAAATTCTTTGAACCGGTCGGCCTTCAAAATGAAATTCCAGAACCGGTCGGTCGGGAAATTCCAGAACAAAACGAAAAATAATTATCTGTCTGATATTTGGATGTGGATTTGGGTTTCCTAATACTTACATATCGGGCTGCCAAGTTCGAGTAACCACTAGGCCCAAGCTTGTGTTGGTCAATTTTTGAAATTCTTTCCTTGGTGGCCTTACATGTGTCTGAGAGCCTAGTCAAGTGTTGAAATATTTTAGTCGATGTACCAAATTTGATATAAAAACTAGTAATAATAAGGCTTACCAGTACATTTTGGAATGTATTGCATACCTCCCTGTTCCTGGTGGTATCTTTCCTGATTTTCTCAAGCCTTTCTCTTTTCCATCTTCCACCAGGGCTTTCCACTCCATATATGGAATCATTGGAGGGTGCTCATACCTCGGGTTCTTTTCTAGGTGAACCCTATACTGGTCTTAGACAATCTTCAGATGTTGTCCAGTCTTCTGTAGGACCTTCGATGTATCGAAGGTATTTTGTCCTAACAGACCAGCCAAGCAATTAGTCAACTCATCCTTTAAATATTTTGACTACTTGTTCCACATTATGCAAATGGTGGGACCAAATATCTCCAAGTACAAATCATTCATATGTTTATAAAATATATCATTTCCTGCAAAACATTAATGCCATCATTAGTCAACATTAAAAAATATTATCAGTATATTAGACACAAATTATAAAAACTAAATTGAACAATCTATAATCACCTAGAATCTTCTCTATATTTATTGGAACCAGATCTTAGTTCACCAAAAATGTACACACTATTGAACCAGTGCTAGTGACACAAGAAGATCCAGGAAATGCATCCACCCCTTCTTCTGCAGCATCTGTTGTGGGTGGGGTAGCATCGGCTACACCCTCTACTGGCCTCAGGGGTGTCGCAAAGCATGTGCCGACTATTCAATGGACAATAAGGGATCAGTATGTGGTGTACATGGAGTGGTTTGGTCACTGGGAAAAACATTGCCTTGACCGCCACTGCAAAGCTCCATAACATGCTGTAAATTCAAACCATTGTATTATAAGTTCAATAGCATATAAATTTAATTATTATAAAGTTCTAAATGAGTTTACATTATTATTCGAGAACTTACTTCCAATTGTTTACGTCTTTGTCACAACAATTGAATCTTTTCTTCGATCTCTTTTGTTTTTGGAACTGTCAATGTCAGAAGAATTAGTTCCTCATTTTGTTTTTCCCTGGTCTTCTATAGCACCCTCAACGGGTCTGCAGACCCTCTAATTTCACTATCTTTCATCAATTGGGAGACCTCATTTTGTAAAGAGTGTTGATACAACGTTTCACAAACCGAATCCCCTGTCTGCAACAGAAATATATAAAACATTGCTTAGTCTTTGAAGCAATAGTGTGCACAAAAAATTATATTAACAAAAATTGTCTATCATGATAGATTCATAGGATTACATCTAGGATTACCTGATGCTTAGATGAGGGTGTGGTCTGATCAACAGCTGGGGACTTACCCCATTCAGCCACCTACCAAAAAAGTTGAGAATATTATCACAATGAACGCAATATGTAAAAGCTAACAAATACAGAACAAAAATAAACATTATGCTACATGTTTTATATGTGTACATTTTTTAAATATTTAGAATGTGGAATTACATTTAGTTTTTAAGGTTTCCTCGAGGCTCCAGTCGTCTGATCAACAGTTGGGGGCTTTCCTCGGTCAACCTGCAAAAAAGGTAGACAACATTATCATCATGAACGCAAAAATAAAAAATGAAAAAATATATAACAAAATAAACATTATGCTACACGATATACATGTTTATGATTTTAAAGTATTTGAAATGGATAATTGCATTCATGTTTTCCTGTTTCCCCGATGCTGTAGTCAGCTGATCAATAGCTAGTTGGATTCCCTGATTAACACTCTGCATGGAAAATAGATAACATTATATAAACGAACCAAATATACTAATGAAAATACATAACAATAGATCTGTTTGTCCATCCTAAATTTATTACATTGGCAATATCGATGTATACTTGTCGCCTTGACTCAGGTCTACAAACATCTATGGAGAGGGAGGTTCCCCTGAGAGAACCCTGCATCAAAAGCATACTAAAAATTACCTAACAAAACCAGAAAAGTAGAAAATTATAATTATATGCTAACGAAAAATCCTATAGATGTTAAAATGATTAATAAAAGGTTGGTTAAATTGTTGGATGTACCATAACCATAATAACCGTGTTTGTATCTACACGATTCAAATTGTAATTAATAAGCAATTCTTCACCAGTAGCTATTGATTTAATTGCACATACAAAGACATGATTTCCTTCATGCGACTTGAATATGCAGTTGGGTTGCTTAAGTGTAGACCCCGGTTGTGTAATGTTTATAAACCCCACAATATTACCAGTTGTTTTTGGCCTTTCGTCCATGTACAACGTTTCTCCTTTATTTTGAGCTTTGTCTTTCAGTTGTATATAATTCACTGACAACCCATATCTACGCATAATTCGTGTATATTGGACTAGGCACATCCAATCACTGTAGTTGTAAGAGGGTCCAACATACTCCATCAATTATGTACTTCTGTTGTATCCAACCTTTATGTTGTGCATGCAAAACAGCCCCAATCCATGCAATGACGACGGTGCAATTCGATATATCCTCTCATTCACACAAAAATCATTATTTACTTGAGGAAGATCCCTATGAACCCATTGTTTCACTAGGTGTTTGTACCTTAAGGGCACGTCGATGTCTCCCACTATCTCATCATCATAGGAACATGAGCCCCCTCCTTTGAGAAAAAATTCCATGCATTTATTGAATTTTCTTATGATCTTCTGACATCTAGTTGATCTAGCCCTTGTAGAACTACTGAATGTCTCACTTTCCTCTAGCCTTCCCAAACTCCCCTCACTGGAGGAAGACAGGTCTAAAAAATACATGTTTGGTTCTACCTGCACCATGGTCAGAAAAAAAAATGGAAAAACATAGCAAAATACCGACAAAAAACTTGGGAAAACTTATAAGAGAAAAACTTGTAAAAGTTTCCTACTTCCTAAAGAAAAATCTTGTCAAGAATGAGTTTGGGTAATAGGTGTGGGCATTTGGTAGCCCTAAAAGTTCTAATGTATGCTCCTTTTTCAGTTACATACAAGTCTCCATTCTCACTTATTGCTTGCATTGCCTTTTCCTAACATGTATTGGGTAGGCTCACAAAATATCATGTTATACATGGGCACTATGATATGCTCACAAATATTTATATAATGTATTATAAATGTGTGTTACTAAAGGATTTGGCAATATACATGGATGGGAACTATGCTTGGTCACCAATTCTTTCATGTCTCTAGAAATATGTTAGAAACATACATCACATATAGCAAGTATGATGACATGTAGAATGTTGGAGCGATTATGGTGTTTGTGTATTTGGATTTGCAGGTGTCCTTATTACTGGTATAACCCCCTTTCATCAATAATATTTGCAGATTTAATGAATCTATGTCTAATGCTCTTGGTCCTCATTACATTCAAGGAGCCAATGCATAGGTCTATGTAATCCATAACAACAAACACTACACAAACTTAATTCAGAGGAGTTCCAAATGCCCTTTGTACATTCACAAACTTCATATGTATGCTTGTGCCCATTGGACTTTGGCCTTTCAACATTGTCAAGATTGAGAAGAACTGTTATGCATATGCAACAAATATAACACTGCAATTTATGCTAATATATGTTTGTATAGGGCCTGGAGGTTCTCCTTTAATGTACTATCTCCTTGAAAGAACATATCTTCGCATTCATCTACATTTACTTCGGATAGAAATGATACAGAGTTGTTATGTTGGTCACTTCCCTCAAAAAGCATCTTTGGCATGAGTTCTTTTTCAAGGAATCTTGGTTAATCTCTTCTTCCAAAGTTCTAGGTCACTTCTCCACTCTACATTGACCCGATTATTCACTTTCTTGGCCACTCCTCTCTCCTTACTCTACACTCGTTGTTGTTTTAAACCTTACTTTTGATGGTTGTAAGTGGTTTTTAGTTTTCCCATGAATGTTGTTGTGATGTTGTATATGATTATCCATTTTACCTAATATGTTTTATGATCTTTTCCATCATTGCTAGGGTGCACATACCTATTGTTTATGGCTTCTTAAGCTTGAAAACTCAAGGGCCTAAAAGTGCCCAGATTTCATGTAGGACCCTTTAAGAGTCATAATAACAACTATTGTTAGAGGAATTTATTCTCCATTGATACACCAAAAACATACTTATCAGTTAAATATTTGTGTAGGGATTTTTTTCTCTCTCCCATAATTTATCATACTAATGGGATTGTGACTATCAAGTCAATGCCTTATTTGCATAGTGGAAATCCTACAACACTACACTGGAATGTCTTATGACTAACTCATGAATCTTCCCATGGTTATTAAATATCCATCTATAAACCACTATTGTGGTTTCATCATTGCTCCCATTCAAGAACAAAAAAGTAGACATGACTTCTCTCCCTACATTAAGTCCACGTGCACACAATGACTAGATTTGGTACTTCCTAACTTTTCACTCTTCCTTTTGACAACAAAAGTGAAACATGAAACAATATCCTTACTTTCAGGATCTTGCATAGCTGATGGCTTTGATCGAACTGTATAAGTACTTTGTTCCCAAAGTAAATATTTTGAGACCTATGAACGAAGGGGAGAGCGGTGAATGGTTGAAGGACTCCAATGGAGGATGAATTGATGCCATGTTCTGCCCACCCAAAGGTCCTTTAATAATGAAGATTATCCCCAAATTATCAGTGATTTGTAGTCTTATATTTTTCACCCATACTACTAAAAGAAACACAGTTTTATGTCGATCTAGTATGTATCTTCATGTCACAAGTTCTTCCTTGTAGATGAATATGGAACCCTAGAAGGTAGTGTTGATTTGGAAATATGATTTTACAATGTTCCATCCCATATTTAAGGCAATATTGGAGAGTAATTTATGGTATAACATTAACATATTAATTTTCAACCCTAAGGCAGCGCTAACTTGAATAGAGTTGGGAGATTTCAAGTAGGTACCACCAAAATAATGGAAGAAATCAGACCAGTTGCTACAGGCATTCTTGGAGGCATATTTCCCAGTGGTAACCTACAACAATTATATATATATCTAATCCATGGTGGTGAAGAGCTGACATTTCCATATCCTCTACTTGGCACATCTAGGAATGAAAACAATGTTTTAAATACATTTATATCAGTCTGTAATATTTGTTGATTGATTCCTTTTTAGATTGTCATGATGATGCTTGTTTTCCCATATTAATTTCAACCCTAAGGCAATCTCATAGTAGAAAGAACCAAAAAAGACTATTCCGCACAAATCAAATGGCTCTTAAATTAATTGTATCATGCCTTCCTCAATGATTTGATGAATCCTTTGAAATTGTCTTGTAAATATAGTGAGACAAGGCTCAAAACACTTACCTAAAGAGATTGTTTCCTTTTCTCTTTATCATTAATTTCTATGATATCTGTTTCAAGTGATTCTAATGTTGTTCATATTGTGTTATTCTCTTGTCAATTTCCTAATAGGGTGGCATTAAATGGCTTGCATTCTACTTTGATCAATCTGACAAAGTCTTTTTCTCCATCCAACCATATTAAATTTGAATGGATTTTGGACCTTTCCTTTCTTTCCACTTGGAGAAAAATTAGAAAATGGTTTGGTTCACCTCCAACTTCGACCCAAGTTCTTATCCTTTTGTGATCACTCATCAAGGAGGCATATATTAACCTAATGTTGTCAACAAGAACACCATCGTCTTCTTTATCATTAGTTTCTATGATCTATGTTTCAAGTGACACTAATGCTTGTTTATATTTTATTATTCTCTTATCATTTGTGTAAGATATTGTTGTCATTTTCACAAACTTGAGGTTTGAAACAAATTGTAGTCTTATAGACTCTTTGAGAGAGGCATCAATTGGTTTGTGTTGAGATTATTAAGCATATACAGAAGGCTTCAAGAAGAGAAGCTTGAATTTGTCCTTCTCTACTCCATCATCAAATAGATTGAGGTTAGCTTCTTCAACACCACATATAGGTTCACTATAATTGTCTGGGGATAACTTAAACCTTTTTAATCTTCAACAGTCTCTACCAATAGAACAATCTATTAGATGTACTAGGAGCTTCAGTCAAATCAAGAGAAATATGCTACAAACATATGAAGAACCGTTTGATTTTGTAAACCAAGGGGATGGAAAAAGGGCAAGGCAACATCAAAGATCACTCACACTAGGGAATAATTCTAAAGATAACCAACTGTCTAAACCACAAAGGTCATCTTCTCGTGTTAAATGTAAGAAAGGCAAACAAAAATCAGACACAGTGACAATTGACATAAAATGTTCAAATAACAAATGGAGGACATCAAAATAGCTAATACTTGCTTCAAGACCCAAAGCATAAACCATAAGATTCATGACTGTCCATTAATGGCCAAGTATTACCTAACCCAATTTCTAGTGAACTAAGCACCTCACGGTCGATCAATTACCCAAGGAAACAATCACATTGGAGAGGATAGATTTAAGTGATTCATAAGAAGTCTCACACCAATAACACTACAAGTCTACAACAACCCAAAAGGATTAATCCAACAATTCTTCATCTTTTGCTGCAATAGCTTTGAATAGGCCCATAGGTGTCTCTAAACACCAAAGAAGCTCTAGACCATGCACACTTAATTTGCACATGTTCATTAGGGGCCATCAACCTCGAAGTTTTTAGATATTCTAGTCATGTTGAATGATAGCGTTGTCTTATATAATATGGATTATGTCACTACTCTCACTCAATTAAGTTAACATTATGGAATTTCAAGATGGCAAATTAGCCCCTAAGAAATATTATGCACCTTAATATTACGAATATGTTTCAAATTCTTGATGGTTTTTATTACAAGAAATGAAGGTCGTTAGGATTTCTATTGAAGAATTTGTTGAACTATATTTGACAAAACACAACCATCTTCACCTATACCTATGAAGGTCAACAAGAAGTAGTGAACCTTGTGTCAGCTTATCTAGTTGGTGTTGTTGTGTATTGGGGAACTAACAACACATAAAGGCTAGTTTGTATCATGTTGAATCTAAAATGGAAACATGTTGGGATAGAAAATATATATGCAACCATTGAAATTGAATAAAGTTTCACTTTTGCAGAGATGGATAGTGGATGAACTTAAACTCCTTGGCTTGTTTATCGATATTTCAACATTGTTGACACCTAAGAAGACAAGGAAGAAAACCTTCTAGTTAGAAGCCTAAAATACTATAAAACTAGGCTAAGCTTGTATGACCCTTCAAGTAGATGGATTCATACGAGTTATGGTATTATTATTACAACTTTTGTAAGAGTAACAAGAGAGACCTCAAAAAACTCAAAAGGGCCACATTGTCTGAGAAAAACATATTTTCTACTATAAATATTCTCAACATAGATAAGTATTGGGGTAGGCCACACTATACATCTATCATTTGAGGTACATACAAAATGTGTATGCCCAAGGCTTTCTATATCATGAATTTGAAGTATCGAAGTTACATAAATTGCAACAAAAAAATTTCAAAGGCCGAGGGGAAGAACCCTAAATTAAGTGGTGGAAAAGTCAAAATGGCCATTTTGTTGGATTAACATCTTCAACAAAATTTAGGAGTACAACCATCAATCTGACCTACCTTCTTTCAAAATAAAAGAATCAATCTGACCTACCTTTTTTTTCACTATTGAAACAAGGTTGCCATCCTTTGTGACAGGGTTGAAGGTGCATGTTATTGTTGTTGAAAGTATCCTGAGATACATCAATGATCTAACTTATCTGGGGTATATTGTTGAAGGATTGACTTGATTAGGGTAGCCTCCAATTGCTGCTCATCACCTTACATGCAGGTTCATCATTATATGCATCTCCAATTTTCCTAAAGGTGCACAGTAGTTCCTTTTTTATGCCTAGGGTGCCTTCTCCATGGTTGCAACAAACCCAGGACTGATGTTATTTATGCTGAGACTGCACCCAAAATTAATTTTTTTTGTGGTTTGTTGAGAATTAATTTGAGGCAGCAACTTAGGGCAGAGGGTGGATGGACTGTCCAGACACACCTAAAATGCTTAATCATTTCCTAGGATTAAAAGTGCTCAGGGTGAAGTTTTACTTCTGTCTTATTATTTTTATCACTGCCTAGAATTATCATTAACCTGTTGCTATCCATTTAAAAGTGTGCAAAATTATCTCCGAAAAGGTCCACGAAATTATGTATATTAGGATTCAAAAAGATGTTGTGACTACTATGTAATTCTACATGTCTGAATTCTATTGATGAAAACTTAAAGGATTCTGCTGAGAAAGTACAGTACTTTACAAAAATTTATAAAATCCAAGAATCAACTGATGAGTAAGAGGAAATGTTGAAAATGAAAAAAGATACATCTAATCAAATGCATTATGATACTTTTGCAAAGAACCATGATATTAAAATGGAAGTACATAGGCAAGAAAACTGGAAAAAGACGCATGGGGTAGGTGAGAATTTGCAACTCTAATTCTGATGGTGTTGCTTTCATGAGTAAACATCATACACACATTTCGACACTTAACATTTAAATTATCTTATATCCTCTTAAACATTTTGCAAGTGGAATGTTAGCATAGGATCACTAGTACCAAAACATGGAGCCGATGAGAACTTATGTTGTATATTCTTGTAGCTTCCCATGAAGCAACACAAGCTATTGATGTGGTGCAATACATGAAGAAAGATTTTGGATTTTACTATATTTTCCCATGGTACCATGGGATTAATTCATAGAATCCATCAACAAATCAATTAATGAAGCAAAATGCAGCAACACAAGTGAAGTTGGAAGCAATTTATGATCCTAATGGTGCAATGACTACTATTTTCACCAGTGCACCTAATTTATGATCCTAATGGTGATCTCAAAATTGCTACAGTCAAATCCTTTATCCAATAAATGAGGTGGATTTTAGGGACCAAAATTATGTCCACATGCAAGGAATATATGTCCGCGACAAGAGTTATAATGCCCAAATTATGCATACATACTCATCCAAAGATATTTAAAAATATTACTCTTCACATGATTAATACTGATAGAGTTAGGGACAACACTTGCAACAAAGTATTTGTCTTTTTTGGAGAGACATGTTCAAGTCTTCAATAAGACTTTGTAGTTGACTTGCCTCTGTAGCAGACATCATTCAAAAGCAACCAAGATTGGTATAGTCAAATTCTTCATGAACAGACCTCCAAACAAATCTCAGCAGTATGATAGGGGGAGTACATGTTTTAGCAATTCAAGAAGTCTACATGTCAGGGGGAGCACACATTTGGATGTGGCCCTGAGGATATTAAGATGAATATGTTCAATATATATCTTAACTTGCAAAAATGTGACATAAGAAATTGGTATATATGGATTCCTAGTAAGGGTGTATACTCAATTGTAAATATTCTCAAGTTTCTATACAAGATATGGGATCCTATTCTTGATGAGGAATATGTTGAGGATCCAGTTTACCCTCCACAAAATCAATCCCTTGAAAAAATCTATGAATATTCCTTTGATGAAAGCCCTATTTATGAAATAACCCATTCTCCTATTATATTACCTCATCCCGAGAATCTGAATTAGATGTTCCATATTGTTGAGATTCTGATGAGGAATATTTTGTAGGAAAACCCTTGTTTGATGATGAGATGGAAAGTGCATGCATTTATCCATTTCATGAACAGTTGGATGTTATATTTGAAATCAATAATCATAGTTTTGGGGACCCCATATATGACTCATATAGTGAAGCATCTAATGAGGAACCTAAATATTTGGAACCTATAGAGCAACCAAGTATCCACTCTACAAGATATCCAAGAACTAACATCATTAAAGTGAAGAATGTATGCAGACTGCTGCAGACATTATATCTTTACTCATTCGATTTCCTACAAAGTGTTGTAGATTTCTTAGTGCTCCTCTTTGTTTATCATTTAGGTTCAACTTAACGGTGAAATCAACAATTGCAGGCAAATCTTATAGTACATCTCCTTTATAGTAATGGACAAATAATGATGTTAGTTCTTGGAGATCCTGTAGAGTGGATGTTTTAACCTCTTCAGTGCTACTCTATAGTGCATAACCCAGCACTTCAGAGAAGATTATAATGGTTTTCTTGGACATCTTGGGGTATCCTAATCAATTTCATAATGATAGTTAGAAGGAATGCATTCCGAAATTCCATGGGAAATAGGATTTTTCTAGGTTTCATGTTGAATTACATGTTGAATCTCTTCCAAGGTTGAATGTGGCCCTGAGGATATTAAGATGAATATGTTCAATATATATCTTAACTTGAAAAAACGTGACATAATAAATTGGTATATATGGATTCCTAGTAAGGTTGTATACTCAATTGTAAATATTCTCAAGTTGTTATACAAGATATGGGATCCTATTCTTGATAAGGAATCTGTTGAGGATCCAGTTTACCCTCCAAAAAATCAAGCCCTTGAAAAAATCCATGAAGATTACTTTGAAGAAGTCCCTATTTATGAAATAACCCATTCTCCTATTATATTACCTCATCCCAAGAATTTAAATTATATGGTCCATATTGTTGAGATTCTGATGAGGAATATTTTGTTGGAAAACCCTTGTTTGATGATGAGATGGAAAGTGCATGCATTTATCCATTTCATGAAGAGTTGGATGTTATATTTGAAATCAATAATAATAGTTTTGGGGACCCCATATATTATTCATATAGTGAAGAATCTAATGAGGAACCTAAATATTTGGAACTTGTAGAGAAACCAAGCATCCACTCTACAGGATCTCCAAGAACTAACATCATTAAAGTGAAGGATGTATGCAGACTGCTGCAGAAATTATATCTCTACTCATTAGATTTCCTACAAAGTGTTGTAGCTTGCTTAGTGCTCCTCTTTGTTTATCATTTAGGTTCAACTTAACGGTGAAATCAACAAGTCCAGACAAATCTTCTAGTACATTTCCTTTATAGTAATGGACAAATAATGATGTTAGTTCTTGGAGATCCTGTAGAGTGGATGTTTTAACCTCTTCAGTGCTACTCTGTAGTGCATAACCCAGCACTTCAGAGAATATTCTTTCCATTTTATCTTGAACATGCCCCCTTGTACATTAATTTTGGATGCCTCTCAGTTGCAGTAATGACACTGATCAACCAGCTGAAGAATGCTTGAAAAGAGTTCAAATCTAAAATATTAGGCCTTTAGAACCTCAAAAGATTGAAGAGATCTTTAAAATTGTTCTGAGAAAGGGTGCCTGACAATAACAGCTGTCTCCTCGTATGTATTTGGGAAAGAGCATGGATTATGTTGGTGTCCTTATTTCGTGGGAAATTCCCTTCATCGAAAACCAGCAGTCCTGGTCCCTCAAGTAGGATTTGTTGGCAAGATTCACCCAATGGTTCAAATTAAACACTTCATATTCTAAGGGTTTATTAAACCTTATAAACATTTGCATGAAAGGGATCAAAAAAATACATGCCAAAATTAGTATACGTGTCTATTATAAAAGGTGAGACTCAACTATAGTGTATTTTCACATTACCAAGAAAGCCCATATCTTAGAATTTTCAAGATTTACCTCCATTTTCCCATATCAAATCTTCGAAGTCAACAACTTTTTCATTCCTTTTTCTCTTGGTTTGGGGGCTCAACCCTCCCTACTTTTATGTTTTATTACTCTCTAAATGTACATGAGGTGGGTAACTCTAGTACAGTGTATGGAAGAGTGCTTATTGTGAGTCTACATTACTAAAATTAACCAATATTGTCTTGCTTCATTAAAATGTACACCCAATTCTCATTTCTTGGAGCAATTGAGTGATTCAAACTCAAAATTGTATGTATAGTCATCCCTATCTTTCCATATCTCCGTATTTCCAAATTGAGACTTAAAACTAGCTGTTGGCTGTAAATGTTGGCTCAAACTCATACATGGGTTTGCATTAGTGTCCAACAAAGGTGGTCTATTATATTCCAAGCATTGGCATATTCAATGCTTGGAGAGGGGAAGGTCTAACCCAAAGAATCACACGACACTAAATTCTATATGACTATAATGCAACATGGACATCATGACCAACGTTTTCTCCACCATATAGGGTTCCTTTATTTACTTATGCAAGTCCCCATTCATTCAAGTGCAACTCATTCCCATACCACCATGAACAAACGAGCCCTTATAATTATTAGTACCTTCTACTACAGAATGTGACACAACTATACTAAATAAGAATTCATTTATTAACATAGTTGTGGAATAAAAAAGCAACACATCACTTGCATATAAAAGGAACAAACCAAATATTTGGAATGGGGGTCTCATTCCATTAATATTCTTCATAATCAAATACATCCTCAGAACATACATATAACAAGTCTAGTATAGATCATATTACAAGAATGACTATCCACTATTAGCCCAAAATCCTTACAATTGAAGCAACTGTAACATCCTTCTACTGTTTAACCATATGATACTAGTTATCAACTATAACAACATCATTAATAACAATACCAACAACCCTTTTCCAAGCCTAAACCTTTACAAAATATATCCTCTCTTAAGGGTGGGGAGTTCCATTCAAAACCCTATATATCTAATGTCTTTCTTCACTTTTTGGCTTGATGGACTTCCTATTATCTCCTCTCATTCTCTAACCAAATATCTTCCATATCTCACCACCTCATCCAAACAAATGTTATTTTAAAAATTAAAAATTAAGGACCTAATAAGACCAAACAAAACTTGTTGGCTCTCCCTCATGTTGGTAATCCATGTGTTTCCCCTGTCCAGTGGAAAACCCTCCTATTGTATATTCTATCCATTCGATTTGATGCATAGCTCAGATACATATAGACATGGATGTTCTAAATGACATGAAGAAAAATACAATCATCCATAAACTAATTTAGATCAATTTTGGAAACCGAGTGGTTAATCGAGTTCATTCCAACATTGACAAAACCTTTATAATCATATAGGGGTGGGGGATTCATCTCATTCAAGCCAGGTTTCTAATTGTTGTAACAAAATCTTGGCGCGCAATAAATAGTGGGAACTATTTCTAAAGGTAAACCACTGCTCTATTCGGGTCGAGTATTCACATAGAACTGCTCCCTACTCCCTTGCAGCTCCGATGATGGGTGAACTACGGTGATCCAATAGATAATGTTTCCCCTAGATCTCATCTATCCAAATATAATGTGGCAATTTAGGGCATCTAAAATTTCATATTGGAATTGATGTGGTTGTAGATGTTTTCCCACAAATACACAGCAAACGTCATAACATGCCCAAAAACACTAAAACCCTGAACCGGTTGCATGGCCATCCAATCTAAAACCCTAAACCGGTTGCATGCCCGAAAACCCCTATCACATCATGCCCAAAAAATGAGGTGATGCTTACCCATTGATCCATGAGATCCAAATCGAAACCATGAGCTCCAAACATGAACCGTGAGCTCCAAATCGAAACCGAGAGCTAGTCCAAATTGCATAAAAATGATACACCAGAGCCACAAAAGGCAACACCAGAGCTAGTTGAAATGATACACCAGAGACGCGAAACAATACACCAGAGCTACTAAAAATGATACACCAGAGAATGACACACCGAAGCTACTCCGAAATTCATAAAAAAATTCCAAATTGCATAGATCTGTCCAAAACCTGAGTCGCGACAATGTCGAAAAAAGGCTATGTATTTTTTATTATATATTATTTTATATTATATGTATTTTATTATATGTGCTGCCATATAATAAAATATTATTATAGTATATTTCATTATATGTATTGCCATAATAGTATTTTTTTATTAGATATAGTATTTTTAACTTAGGTATATGTATTTTTTATTATATGTATTTTTAACTAAGGAATAGTATTTTTTATTATAATATGATGATGATGATGGTGATGAGGATGATACGAAATTGTTGACATAAATAATGATGTTGACGATGACAACGATGATGATGATGATGATGATGAAGATGGCAATGGCCATGTTGATATCATATGAAATGATGATGATCACAATGATGATGACGATGACGATGACGACGATGATGATGATGATGATGATGACGACGTTGATGATGTTGTTGATGACGATGATGATGTTGATGATTATGTTGATGAGGATGACGATGATCCCTAATCCCTACAATCTCACCTAATCATCATCATTATGTTGATCATCATCGTCTTCATCATCATGATCATGATCATGATCATCATCGTCATCATCATCATCATTGTCACCATAGTCTTCAACATCGTGGTCTTCATTATCATGACCCTCATCATCATCATCGTCGTCATTGTCGTCGTCGTTGTCTTCATCATCATGACGAGGGTAATGGTGATGATGATGGCAACGATCACCATCATCACCATCATCATCATCATTGTCGTCATTGTCTTCAATATCATCGTCTTCATTATCATGACCCTCATCATCATCATCATCATCATCTTCATCTGCATCATCATCATGATGGTAATGGCGATGATGACGGTGATGATGAGGGTGCCATGGTAATCATCGTCTTCATCATTATCACCATCATCATCATCGTTGTCGTTGTCGTCATCATCATCGTTATCTTCATCATCATGAACCTCCTCATCATCATCATGACCCTCCTCATCATCATCATCATCAACGTCATCGTCATCATCGTCATCGTCATCATCATCATCCTCTTCATCATCATCGTCTTCATCATTGTCATGACCCTTATTGTAATCATCATCGTCATCATCACCATCATCGTCATGATGATGATGATGATGGTAATGGTGATGATGACGATGATGATGATGATGATGGATGATGGTAATGGTGATGACGACGGTGATGATGATGATGATGATGATGGGAATGATGATCATCATCATCATCATAATCAACATCATCATCATCATCATCATCATCGTCCTCTTCATCATTATCATCATCGTCCTCTTCATCATCATCATCATCATCGTCCTCTTCATCATCATCATCATCATCATCATCATCACCATCATCATCGTCGACATCATCATCATCGTCTTCATAATCATGACCATCATCATCATCATCATGACCCTCCCCCTCATCATCGTCATCATTTCCTAACAACAACATAGTCAATCACTTCTAACAACATGTCCTATGGTAGTTTTTCGGAAGGTAAATTTCTACACATATCCACATATAGATAATGATATGAACTTTTCACCAACATTAAGAATAATTAAAACTTACTGCACTTCAAAGATACTTGTTTTGTAATCGACCAACATTAAGAATAAGTAAAACTTAGTTTACTTCAAATATTCACTTTCGAAAAAAATTGCATAATACTAGCAAACCTTTCAATCAAAAAGTGATGAGAAGGAAATTGTTGAATATAGCCAATAAAATGGAAGGAATTTTTCGTATCCTTGAATTACTTCTTATATCTAATAGATTCCTCGGCTTCTAGAAATATGGGTCCCAAATATATGTTCAATAGAGAGATGCAAACCTAAGAGGAATAAAAACATCCTAACTTGAATAATGAACCTTCACATGAATGAGGGAAGAACCATCTACATAACGACACATCCCTATCTTGGATAAATTAAAATATAGCTTTGAAGGATGATTGAAAAGTTGAGCATGTGAGTCGAGCTAGTGACAACTAGGGTAGAACCTAGCTACACAAAAAGTTTGAGTTCAATGCTTTCCATTATAATATTATAAAATCATATCTTAAAAACTATTATAATTATTATAATTTATCATATTACTCTATTATTCTTATCTTCTCTTGCAACAAAAATATTCCTATTTTTTACGGTTTGTGAAAACACATAAAGTTGGGGATATTTAAAAATATCAACCAAATAAAGTGAAACAATTACCTCCCTCCCATCCCTTAGCTTTGATGAAGATGACGACGACGATGATGATGATTATGATGATGATGACGATGATGATGATGACGATGATGATGAAGATGATGATGATGGTGATGATGATGTTGATGATGATGATGATGATTATCATCACCATGAGGATGATGATGATGATGATGAAGATGATGATTATTATCATCACCATGAGGATGACAATGATGATGATGTTGATGATGATGATGATGATTATGATGTTGATGACGATGATGATAATGATGACGATGACGATGACGATGACGATGATGATGATGACGACGATGATGATGAAGATGATGATGACGTTGATGGTGACAACGATGATGATGATGACGATGATCATGAGGATGAAGATGATGATGATGACGATGATGATGAAGATGATGATCATGGCAATGATGATGTTGACGATGATTATCATCATCATGAGGATGACAATGATGATGACGACGATGATGATGAAGATGATGATGATGGTGACGATAATGATGATGACGACGATGATCATGGGGATAACGATGATGATGATGACGATGACGATGAAGATGATGATGATGCTAACGATGATGTTGATGATGATTATCATCATTATGAGGATGATAATGATGATGACGACGATGACGACGACGATGATGATGATGGTGATGATGATGAAGACGATGATGATCAAGATGACGACAATGATGATGATGATGATGTTGATGATGATGATGATGATTATGATGTTGATGACGATGATGACAATAATGATGGTGATGATGTTGATGATGATGATTATCATCATCATGAGGATGGAGACGATGATGATGACGATGGTGATGATGATGTTGATGATGATTATCATTATCATGAGGATGATGATCATGATCATGATGACGCTCTTGATGATGATGATGATGATGTTCGTGATAATTATGATCATGATCATGATGACGCTCTTGATGATGATGATGATGATGTTCGTGATAATTATGATCATGATCATGATGACACTCTTGATGACGATGACGATGAGGATGATAATGATGATGATGATGATGATGTTGATGATGATGATGACCATAGCCTTATGATGATTAATATGATGATGTGTGATGATGAAGACGATGATGATGAATATGATGATGAAGATGATGATGTGTGATGATGACGACGATGATGATGAAGACGATGTTGATGATGATGATGATGAAGACGACGATGATGATAATTATGATGATGATGATGATGATGTTGATGACGACGATGACAATGATGATAATGATGATGTTGATGATGATGATGATGATTATCATCATCATGAGGATGACAATGATGATGATGAAAATGTTGATGGTGACGATGACGATGATGATGATGATGATCCTACACCTTATGATGATGATGATGATGATTTGTGATGATGAAGACAATGATGATGAAGATGATGATGTGTGATGATGACGACGATGATGATGAAGAAAATGATGATGATGATGACGATGAAGTCGACGATGATGAAGATGATGATGACGACGATGATGATGATGATGATGTTGATGATGATGATGATGATTATGATGTTGGTGACGACGATGACAATGATGATGATGATGATGATGATGATGATGATGCTAATGGAAATGATGATGATGATGATGATGATTATCATCATCATGACGATGACGATGACGATGATGAAGATGATGATGATGATGTTGATGGTGACAATGATGATGATGATGATGACAATGATCATGAGGACGAAGATGATGATCCTATGCCGTTGAATATCCTATGCATAGCCGTCGAATATCCTACACATAGTCATCGAATATCCTACACATAGTTGTCGAATATCCTACGCATAGCCGTCGAATATCCTACTCCCTCATGTCAAAAATCCAACGACATAGCCATCGAATATCCTATGCCCTCGTGTCAGAAATCCGATGACATAGTCGTCAAAAAACCTATGCCCTAATGTCGAAAATTCGACGGTGCTAAAATAATTCAAAAGGCTCAGTACTTTTCATCATTGTTGTTTGACACATCCATACGATACATCGGATGTCGTCGGATTTTGGGTTCAAATCCTGTTGTGGCGTAGAGGGAACCCTATCTTCTTCTTATCAATATTTATTGTCATATTCGATCTTTGATCGCCTTCCTCCGCCAATGCTATGGGATTATCATCTCCCAATTCTATTTGTAGAAATAGGGAAGGAGTTGGTAACAATGATAGAAATAGGGAAGGAGTAACCATCTCCATTAATTTATGGTTTTAATGTTTTTAGTTTGAATTTTTCTAGACTTAAATAAAACTTTGTTTCCAAGATGTTGTTGAATTTTTCATATAGTTTCAGATTTGTAACTATCAATGACCCGTGAACAGCTGGTTATATTAAAAGGATTCTCATGTGTTTTGCGTCCATTACAAATTTTAGGATTCTGTAATTCCTATAGATTATCAAGAATTTTCTCTTGTTGAAAAATCCATAGTCCTTTTGTATTCTGAGAGCCTCATCTAAATTTCTTTTAGAACTTAGTGCATCCAGTTATCCATCTGTCTAGCATTAGAGGAAATTTCAACTCAAAATGGGCCTTTTAACTTTTATTCAAATTCCATGTCATCATGTGTTAGCCAATGAAATTGCTTTAAATTTGAAATACCGTATAGGTCTTAAACACTTTTTTAATATAAATTTGGGGATAGGTATCATAAAAAAAAATTCTTTTTTTGTTTGTATTTTTGACATATCTCCCCGTGTTTTTACTCAAATTTCGATCGGGAGAGCTCGTTGGATGTGGAATTAAATTACGCATCCAACGAATACCCACTCGGCATACTTTTGATGGACTCCGCTACCCCAAAAACAAGAAATACCTGAAAAAAATGGAATGATGACATCATCATTCCATTTTTTTAGGTATTTCTTGTTTTTGGGGTAGCGGGGTCCGTCAAAAGTATGTTTAGTAGGTACTCGTTGGATGCGTAATTTAATTCCACATCCAACGAGCTCTCCCGATCGAAATTTGAGTAAAAACACGAGGAGATATGTCAAAAATACAAACAAAAAAGTAGTTTTTTTTCTTTTCTTCCTTCAAAATTAATTAATATTATTTTATTGTTTTAACTATTATTTTATTAATTCATTTTAGGAGGCCCATTTTGAGTTGAAATTTCCTCTAATGAACTTTTACATACTATGCGGTAAAAATAAAATTTAAGGCAAACAAACCATTTGAAACCCTAGATTATTTATGGGAAAAAATGTTGAGTAAAACTCAACTAAACAACAAATTACAAGATATTTCTTCATATCTAGAATATATATCACATAAAATATTACCACATAACAACATATATTAAATTTAATCTTCTATCAATTTCAGTCAAAAACCTCCATAACATATAAAAGATAAATACCGTTGAAATTGAAGGTGAATCTACATGTCCTGGAGAACCATGTGAGACATCCATCCCAATAATAATTGTTTATTTTGTGCATATCTTAAGTATCCTATGAACAAGCAAGCGGCGAGGGTCCTGTTCAACAACTTCAAAGAAATCGGTGTCGTCCTGCCTGTCATAGTGCAGCATGATGAAATTCCAATCTTAATTAATGACAAATTAAATTTGTGTGCTCCAATGAGAATAATGATTCCTTTGACAAAATAAAAATGAGTTTTTGCTAATCCCAGTGAGAAATTGAAAATATAAAAGATGGTATTTCCCTTACCTGACATGCTTGAACCAGATGTCGTATTTCCCTTACTTGACATGCTTGAACCAGGAAAGACTAGTAGAATACCAAAATAAAAACTTCACGACTGAGTCAAGTCACTCCACAACTTAGGCTAAAGATAAAAACGAATTGAGTATTGTTCGTTACTCAGGTATAACATCATAATAAAATCACTCAAATTATTATAAAAACTATTTCTTAACATTCTTATTTTGTTGTGTCACACCGTAAATCAATTAACAAGATAAAGAATAAGTTGATAATAATAACAAGATAAGAATAAGTTGATAATAATAAGCATCCCATCGACTTCAGTTCAAGGCTTGAGTTTCATAAATAATTCTATTCATTTAGTTTAAAGTTCTTAAAAATATCAAGTTAGAGGAAAAATATCAAGTTAGAAGAGCAATGGATGTCCTAGTCTTCACTCACTGAAGTTTCTGAAATTAGTGGGGCTCGGCCAATAGTGTCATAGAAATTGATTTCTGTTAGAATTTGGCATAGCTACTGCTGAGAATCTTTTGATTTTGACAAATTTTCTTTAAATTTAAAATCAAATCAACATAATCGCGTTCAACTTGAAAAAATAAATTAATTATAAATATCTAAAAGATTAGGGATAATGTTTGCATAAAACAGATTCCATCACATTCAACTTTCGGAAAAGAAATTAATTATAAATATCTAAAAGCTTAGAGATAATGTTTGCATAAAACAGATTCCATCCAAATTTGGCAAAAATTATTTTCTACGGTTTGGTTAATCTGTCAAGCATCGAACATAACTATTCCAATTAGCTAATTCTTAATTCAACTACTGATATCCCTCAAGATGGACTGTCACAGGCTGGGCCCGCGAGTTTCTTCTTAATGCACATTGAGGTATTCTCATCCATATGCACCAGGACCTCCTCTGTGTGTGTTTTTTCAATTTTCTTGCGTATTAACCATATTTCATAGAAATTGATCAAATCAAATGAAACGTGTGATTGAACAGATGTGGTGTCGGCTCACATTCCTTCGCTGACACGTGGGATGGGTTATGGTACTATCAGCTTCTTAATCCTATTTTTTCTTCCCGTTTTAACTGAAACTTTGTGGTTCTTACCATTTTAACTGAAACTCTATTGAAACTTTGCGGTCACTCAAAGATTTAAAATTATATAAAGTAAAATGTTTAGGCATCGGATCATCTGCTTACAAATAACACTGAATAAATCGGAAGCAAATTAAAGCAAAGAATCAATGGGGATCTGCTCATATCAAACGCCTGCTATGAGAAACCCAAGGTCATTATCAATTGCAATTCATATCAACCAAAGTTCAATCAGAGAAATTGAATATTGTGGATTAACTGTGATGTAAATGTAGTGATTTGGAGCACGTGATATTGATGAGGTAGAGTAGGTAGTAGTAAGCTTACTTGGAGGAAATTTTATATTTTTTACATTTTGTTTTAAGCCAAAACATAAAAAAATATTTTTAAAATAGATGAGGTAGCGTAGGTAGTAGTAAGCTTACCAGATAATGGAGGAAACTTTATATTTTTTTACATTTTGTTTTAAGCCAAAACATTAAAAAAAAGCATTTTTAGAAATAATTTTAAAAACTTTATAGTTTTTATATTTTGGTTTAGGTGAAACAAAGAGTACATGAATTTTGTATGTATGAAGTAGAAAGATCACTTGGACAATGAAATACAATATCACTTTAAAATATAGTCAAAGAAAACCTTTTGCAGGGTAAACCAAGTTAAAGACTTGAAAACCTTTTGCAGGGTAAACCAAGTTAAAGACTTGAAAACCTTTTGCAGGGTAAACCAAGTTAAATACCTGAAATGACCTGAAAAATAATAATTTGTAAATGCAAAAGAAGATGAATTAGCAAGGCTGGTGTAATATTAACGAAAGGCTAAAAAAATATCTCAGGATAATCACAAGGTGTCAAGAGGCTAAAAGATTTGACATAAAGAGAACTAACCTGGAATTGTTTTAACAAGGAAAAATGCGCTGCCGGATTGGCAAGCGGTAGGCATAGCTCACATGCAAAACACTTGGAATTTCATTATGTTAAATCCATACAACCTATTTTAGATTAATTTATTTTATAAATCAAGATAATAATGATTGTAAATCTCAACAAGATCTTAATTTTTTAAAGCAAGATAATAAAGATTGTAATTTTATAAAGAAAGATAATAATTATGGTAAATCTCAAGAAGATCTTATGTTTAATGTAATTAAATGCAATACTCCTGAATTCTGGTGACTTGGTTGCTTTTATGTGTCAAATAAATGAGAGAAAAGATGGGAGAATACTTTGATGTATGCAGACCATAATGGGTGCAATTTACTTCTTAAACTTAACCCCTATGCTTTGGTCAGAGGATAACTCTGCCAACATTTAGGTACAAGAGCTGCAATACTTCACAATTATTTGAAAATATATTTTCTCCCTATTTTGTGATCATAACCAGTATAGAATGACTCCACAGATGAAGAGGGGAGATGAGATAATAATAAAAATTGGAAAAAATCGAGTTGCATTTCTAAGGAATTGGAGTTTTTTTCGCAGGGAAGAACCATCGTGATACATTGGAAATCGTGTGATCTTGTCATGCACTTTTGATGGGTCGGTGGTTATGGATCACCTTTTTATTCTAGTGAATTTTATATTAACTTTTTTTGTCATCCCAATGCTCGTTTGTTATACTTTGGTTTGGTTATTAGATAATACAGTGGTGATTGCACATTGACCTTATTTTATAAATTTCATGCATGCTATGTGATGATATGTAATTTATTCTTTCTTTTCTATAATTATGGATTATAATATCTCAACGGAATTGTACAAGTGGGTCGACCTCACCACATTTCGCACTACCAACAAAAAAATATATCGTCTTTGTTTTTATTATGGTCTAGGAATATTTATCTAGAATTCGAAAAAATTACAAATAATGTTTAATATATTGAAATGGCACTCACATGTTTTTTTACATGTCTATTTGCAAGGTGTTCCCTTCATTAATTTTTTTTTGTTGTAATTATGCTTAATACATATATAAGGAGGTCACTAATAATATGTTTAAATATATTTTTATGGAAACAAAGTTATGAAAATACTCTATATTTATGTTAATACATGGAAATATATCACTACTTTACATTTCTATAAAATCAACCTCATTTATTTAAAATCTAAAATCAAGGTATGTTTAGATTACATAATCCATAAGAGTGGCATGTTAAAAAATTTATAGATGGTCAAATAAACTAGTTATTTTTTCTTATAGCATTGATGTTATAGCAATAGCTACTAACAACAGCGGTGACATTGCCACTTGGTGGCTCTTGTTTTTAATGAATGATAAAAAACAATATTATAAGACATGGGAATTTACAACATATGAATATTGTGAAAAAATTATTCATTGTTTTTAGACTTAAATTTTTTTTGGAAATAATTAATCCATATACAAATCCTTGAATCTTATTGTTAAAAAATTATTCATTGTTTTTAGACTTAAAAATTCTCTAGAAATGATTAGTCTATATACAAATCCTTAAATCTTTTTTATAGTTATGTACAAGTCAATATAAGTATGGTATAATTACTATTAGCTTTTATTATTATTATTAAAATTGTATTTATGTTACGGATTTTGAGAAAAATATGTTGCATTGAAGCTTAGGGATTAAAAACAAATATAATAAAAAGAACTTAAAAAAATTCACAGCATCAACTTTTAAAATAATGTGGTAAAAATGAAAGCAAAATTGCACACTAGGAATTAAGGGATTTTAGATGAAATTTTAAAAATCTTTTATGAACAATTCTATCAGAAGTATTATAACAATTTTATAAATATTATTATAAATAATGTAATGAACAATGTTATAAATATTTTTCATACTAATTTTCATAGTAACAAGAAAGGGTTGGTCATCCCTTCTTCATACTAATTTGAATTAATTCAATTCTACACATAAAAAAATGTTGTTTACATTTAGCAAGAATCGGAGAGGGAAGGCTAAGCTTCTCCGTGTAACATTTAATTTAGGCATTATCTTATCACATAGAAGTTTCATCTTAGGGAGAAGAAATGGAAAGGATCGGACAACCCTTCTTCATATAAATTTTATTGCAGTCATTCTCTCCAGCACATATAAGAATTCATTGTTGAGGTCAAATGAGGAAGGGTTAGTCTTATGTTTTTCATATGCATTTTAATCTAGGAAAACTATTATGCACGAAGAAGAGCTTCTGAATGGAGGAACAATTGTTAGGGTCCTACCATAACTCCCCTACTTTATCATTGTACAAGGACATAAGGCCCATTAGATAATTAGTGGATAGTGACTTAAATGGTAAAAGACCCTCTTTATTGAATAAAGGCCCCTAGGTGGTTGACCCTTATTAATAGCAAGACCACAAGTAGTTAGGTAACTGGCTATTGAATCACTATATATAGATCAGTAGGCTATATAATGTTTTGTCAAGAATTGTTATCGTAGTTGGAACTCTACTCTTGGATGTTGGCCTCTTTAAGAGGAAAGTGAACATAGCTCTCAATTTTGAATAGAAAAGATGTTTTTCAAGGTTTATCAATTTTCTCTTGTGTTTTTGGGTTTTCTCTCTAAATTTATGGGATTCGGTACATTATAAGTGGTGTCAGAGCACTTTCTTGGACCAAGAAAAGAGATTTATTTTTTTCTCTTTTTGTACTAATTTTTTTGGGTGGGGAAAGAGGACATCAGACTTCATATCAATTTTTTTTAACTTTCTTTGCATAATCTAAAGAAACAAATGGTATATTTGAGTTCCTCTCACAATAACACCCAAAATTTGAAATACATGTTTGTGTGTGTGTACAAATGAAGTCTGGAAACTAGAGATATCATTGACTTAAAAATCAATTGTTTAGGGTTTTTCCAATGATGGCTGCAAATATTGTAGAGAAGATATATTTTAACCAAGTGCCCAAATTTTTGTCACACCAATACTAGTAGATGTAGAGTGTCCATGCGATTTTTCGTGAGTGGTCATAATAGAACTTATGAGAATATTGTAGGAGTTGTGCTTATTTCTAATTGTCAACCTTAAAAAGCAAGTTATTATATGATGATTGTATATCTCTTTTTGGGGTTAGCGAGCTCCTAATTTTTTTAAATTTTAGAGATGTTTTCTAGCATATTTAAATAGAATAAAGAGACATCATTCAGTGGGTAAACCTATAGATGGGGAAGCATACACATAGAAAATACAAGTGGTACTAAGACACATTGTTTGACACCCTCGTAACCTCTATTGGTATCACTTCAAGTAATATTGCATTAGATAACGTGCACGTGCATGCACACACACACATGGAATCCCATTTCTATGTACCCTTTGTTATATAGGAAGTCCCTTAAGTATACCTGAAACCAACTTGAGATAAAATAATCGACCATATTGCTCCTATAGTACATTATGAACATCACTGGGAGAGACTCTCTAGTACTTTGGTTAGTCAAGTAGTACGAATAAGGGCATAATTGAGCCTCCTTAGTTAGTGCCCTAAGATATTGGGTTGAGTACTACTGTTGGACCTCACACGTATATCAAAGAGATATGACAACTGAAAAATCCCTTGTACTCAAGACCTGGTGGATCCCAACCATCATGGATCCCTTTAAACCACCTCACACTAACACCCTAGATAATATGACCACCCACTCTAGTACTGGTAGGTTGGAACACTTGGAGAATCAATACAAAAATATTAATGGTTAGCTTCATAACATTCAAAAAATATTGGATCAATGATTAGGAAACTTGGGATAGGAAATGGATCAAAATTTGGATCAAAAAAATCATTAGACCTTAGATAACTTGGATAAAATGTTGAATGAGAATCTGATGCATATGAAAACTCATGGTATACAAACAAAATACCCATAGTATACACAACATAATGAGCCACACTAGGAAGACACTTCTCAAATGGCACTATCTATCCACCAACAACCCCTTTTGGGTCCCCACAACCATAAAACACACTCCATGGGTAATAACACACGGTATTGTTTTCCTAAAGTGGACCTAAGCAAGTCTGATGGTTCTACCCATTAGAATGGGTCGCCCATATGGACCATTACTTCAACCTCCATGACATTATTGATGACATAATGAAACTCAAGTTGGGGTCTTATATCTATATCCAAAACGATGGCAATGATGGGTCTTATAACTTTAACAATTTGTTTGTTAAATTTGTATATTCCCATTATGAGAAATATACTCACTATTTGGGGTGGCTTACCAAGTTACACCAAGAAGGCTCAGTTATAGACTTTATATCACACTTTGAGTTGTTAGTCATTTGTACAAAGAACTTAACAGATTCTTTCTATAAATAATGTTTCATTAGTGGCCTCAAGGAGGAAATTAGGGAACAAAATAGAATGCAACATCTTGATACCTGGTTAGACACATAACAGAGGACTCCAGAAGTAGAGATGGTGATCAATGCACAAACAAATAAACTCGCTTGCATTCCTCACTCATTACCCACATAGGCTAATTCTTCAAGAAATATTCTCCCTTGAAAGTTCAAATGTTGTCTCTAGCATAAATGGTAGAATGACCAAGACACGCACTCTACTATAATTGTGATGAAAAGTTTGCTTCTGCTCATAAATGTAAAGAACAAAAATTATTTGAAAATGATGTGACCACTCCTAACCATTCCAAAGAAATAAATATGGAATATGCCCCTAAGTTAGAGTTTGTTGGCCAAATTTATCCCATGCGAGAAGAAGTGGAACCCAAAGTCCATTAAGAAGAACCACTCATCCCTCTTTGTTCTTTATCCATTACTCCAACTCCATAAACCTTGAAACTTTTGGGCTACAATGATTCAGATTTATGTGAGAAAAAAATGAAACAACATATATAGAACTACATACATAGGTATATTCCAAGGAACACAACGATACAACAAACTTAGATTCTATTAAATGAATGAAACAAAACAAACAGAAAAATTAAAGCACTTAGAATGGTGGTAGCTTTATCTCTGAGAAGAGATGTGGCGATTATGTTCATTTATGGAAAGCTTATTACAAAGGAGGTCAAAGGGAATTTTTATCATAATCAGGAAGGAAAAAAAAATAACATCCAAAAACCTAACCCTAGGATATGAACCGTACAACGGTTTGTGGTCCCTTAGGTGGTTAGTTGATGTGTCAACTCCTATCAACATAAATTTTGCATATCATATATGTTTAGGGTGCTCAATATCCTATTGGAAAGGTATAGATGAGAAGTAAAAATTTCACCTCTTTAAACCTTCCTCTGGATGCACTTGGACTATGGTGTCTCCAAAAACATCATTTGGTGTCTCCAAAAACATCATTTGGGGCCTCAAATGGCCTTGAAATTTTTGGACATGAAAATCCATTAAAACAACTGACAAACTAGAAAACATTGTTTTGAGACAATGGAATAGGTGGGTGGCCACCGATATCCATTTGGATCAATACCCCCCCACCCCGGCTATTATAAATCAATGGTATCCATTATGTTAATTTCTCGTATCATATGGGGAAACTTCTGTTGAATTTGACTCTTGGTGAGCCACTTGCCTTGGTGAAAAAACTACCCGACTTTGATGACCTGATAGAGTTGAACACACTGTTGAAGGGTTCCCTTCACTTGTGTATCCACTATTCGATCAACTATAGAATTATCTAAATATCCAACATTGATTTATGATCGTGCCAACTTCTTTTCCACCTCAAAGGTGTCCAACAACAGTGGAAAATATGGGAAAACGAACTCCATATTAAATATCGTGTGCAAGCTAAGAAAGGGAGGAATGCTTAATTCAAATCAATTCTCATCGACTACCTTGGTTATGGTGTGTGTTCCATATCAAATTGGTTGAAGCTTACGGTGGGGTCTCATGAACTTCTCTTTTTTCAAATGAAATCAAACCTGATAGCCCACCTGAGATTTATGTGAAACTCGATGTTGATCATATCGTTGCTTGTACTCGGCATTGGATTTCTCCAAAATGTCAAGGACTTGTTGATGGATGTGTTGAGTCTACTCATCAAATCAAGTGGGTTTGTTTTCCTCGTTGCGAGCATGGGCATATTCCTCTTGTGTTGAGGAAATGGGAAAACCTACCTCAATTGGAACCATTGGTTGGAATCCCAAACACACCTAGAAAGGGATGTGTCCAGTAGAGTTGTGAAGGGCTCTATGGTATCTATGTTGAATAGATTGAATAATCTTATCCCATGTGTAGGTATTTTTAGAATTGTACATCCTCATAATATGCACAATCATGTTATTGACCACCTATGTATGTCCATCGGTTTAGGGGGTGGAGGGAAGTTGATTGGGTGATTTTGGTTTCCATGAGGTACCATAGGCTATACCATAATATGTTTCCCCAATCATAAATGATAGTCTATGGTAGCCCAAAATTAACCTAAACACATTGAATTGTAGCTTAATTTATTCATTTTCCATGAGGGAATGTCTGTATACTATCCCATTAGGTAGATCCTCCCCAAGTATGAAATCAATTGAATGTTTGTCCTAGCAGTGTAATGTCACCCTGACAGGTGTGGTGAATATGCCTTAGTGTGCTTCCATGATCTTGCATACTTGCTTCTGTTGTATAGAGAGACCTTGTGTGGAGGTGGTGTATGTTGCTGGGATCATTCAGCCACCTTCAAAGTGAATCATAAAGAGGGTGAATTTCCCAAACTGAGAGATTACCATCCTACATTGCTTAGTTATGATGAGAGAAACTACAGTAGGGGGAAATTTCTCTAACATCCCATAGAGTTGATTTCCCAAAGTAATAATGACACTACGAGGTCTAGTTTCATACACGGCATGACACTTCCACATATATGGTTGTCCTAAAAGGGAATTACAAACTTTGAGTGGGGATACATCGCATATTACCTCGTCTATGAAGGAATTGATGTCGTAGGGTAGGAGACATTGTTAACTGATAAAGATGGCTTGTCCTTGATTGAGCCACCCAATGTTGTAGAGTTGTGGGTGTGGTGTTTTTTGAAACTTCAATCATTTGATGACCTAGTCCAAGAGGATCTATGATCACTTGAAAATAAAATGTCTCAAATGTTGAAATAGAAGGCATTGTTGCTTAGGGATCAATAGGGATCAATGAGATCTTTCAAACGGCACATGAATCACCTCAAACAGACATCGAATGAGGGAGATATCGCATTCTAAAATATTAGAAAACAAGTTAAATTGGGAAAAATAGGGGTTCTATGTAGCTGACTTGGAACAAGATTATTTCATTCCTACGTAGGAATCACTAGCATTTTTTAATCCAAAATTTGACCGCATAGATGTCCAATTTTCAACATCATGTTGTTGACCATTCGACAATCATATTCTTTTTTAAACATCATTTTCACTTTGGTGGATATGCGACAATAAAATGAACACGTCAGATATTCGACTTACCCCGGTAGGATATCTAACAACTCCTCTTTTAATCTTTTCGTCGAATATCCGATAAATCTCACTGTATAGGAGGTTGAAAATATGACAAATTTCATTTTATAGGAGGTTGGATTCTTTGTAAGGATTCGTCAAATATCTGACAGGATTTGCATTGTAGTAAGTTAGGTATCTGACGCCTTTAGTCGTCGACAGTATAACAACAACGTCAGATTCTTTGGAAGTGGCCATCGAATATCTGACAACTTTAGCCATTGGTGGTATGGCGATGGCATCGGATTCTATGGAATTGGTCGTTGGATATTCGACGGATATGTGGAATTTAAAAAATATATATAGATATCTCGTGATATGAAAAAATTCACCTAAACTACATAAATATGATATAATATGGAGATGGAGATCATGTTTAAGAGTGGTTCCTCCTAGTACTTAGGTTCTCACAATAAGTACATGTGTTCATGGGTTGTGATTGTGTCACTTGCTATGTTTGATAATAATACATTTAAGACGTTGAAATTCACTATTTTGTAGGTTATGTGATACATTTATTTCATTGTTATGCCATCTAGGAGTCCCAACAAGTCATAAATATTGTAAACATTCATCACATGTTAAGTAAAATATTCTACAAACATGTAGTAAGCTTGATTAAGTAAAATATATTTTTAGGAAATTTGTCTCAAGATTTATCCAACATCTGTAATTGCTTGGAAGAGGTTATTAATCCCAAAGGGGTTTGTGGAAAAGTTTGGGTTGTGAAGGTATGTCTTCTAGACAACCAACCTCTAATATATAAAACATTTTTTCATACAAATAAGAACTTAAAATGCTATCCAAGTGATCTAAATAAAATCTGAACTATCATGTGCAGAGAATTATGCAATAATGGTGAATGTTTTTCATATGTTTTAGTGTAGACTCAATCTTATTTGACATAGATAAAAATACATCTATACAAAAAGAAGTATGGTGCAGAAAGTAGTCAAATGCATGCTAATATAATGAATTAGATTGAGAAGTTGATGAGGGTAATTCACAAAGTTGCATAATAATGTTATCCACAAAGCATAGTATATACGTAACAAGTTTATAATGATATCCTAGTATCTATTATTCAATATTAACTATACACATCTTAGTACTCAGTTTATGGTATGGTGACACCAATTGAACAATCAACATTTATGCATAGATACAAGATAAGTGAAGTGCATGCATTCTGGAGGGAGAAGCACTTCCAACACTAAATAAATCATAATGAGAACAATGAAATCCCTTATGATATATTGTCTATTGATTAACATGTTTATATTATAAACTATGAATATTTTTCAGTATAAATATGTGAAAAGAGAATCTCAACATCAATGTTCAGAAGTGGATGTTTCTTTGTGAAAACTAAGGCCTTACTTCACACCTTCATGTAAATATGTCCCTCTATTCTTCTTGGAACAAGATAAATCTACATGGACTTTCAATTTAGTAATTTATGACATTTAAAAACCAAATTACAAGTGCAGGGAATATTTGTGGAATGTAAATCGATATAAAGTGAAGGCAGGTTTTCAAAGCAGGATCTGGAAAAGAAAACAACAAGTTTGATTTTTGCCTCCAGTGGAACATAAAATATATTCAAATTTTAGGTAGACCAATATTACTAAATTTCTTTTTGGAATTTTCTAAGTTTATGAGTTTCTAATGGAATGGACTTGCTAATGTGCTCTTAGATTTAGGTCACATTTAGCAATAACATAGAGATCATTATAAGGTACATGATAGTTGACCCTAAGTTGTACTAAAAAAAATTTCAATGTTTTTCAAAGGGATGATTCTTCTCACTTTGATTTGCCTCTCCTATATTCACCATGTAAGCTCCCTTGTTTTAATCTACTTTTCTGACTAATAAATTCCCCACTGCAAGTGTATTGTTTATATTTCTTCATTACACAATAGATGTCTATGTATGAGACATCAAGAGTTGTTATTTTATTGGAAAATATTGTTTGACATATGATCTATGCCAAGGCCATTTTTATGTGAATTATTGAAATATTAAGCTTAATTCAAGCAAATTTCAGGTAAAATTAGTCTTGTATCTGTTAATTTTTTTACTTATAATTTATTTTGTATTGCAAGACACTTTTAAGGGACTATTGAACAACACAACCATTTGTATCAGATCCCTAACATCTCTTAGTTAAACTGTTTAGTGTCTTGGAAATCATCTTTATGGGGTTTTTCATTCTTGGATGAACTAACCACTATATGGATGTCTTGGGAAAGAGAGCATATAAATAATACCCATGTATGGTGTGTTTCTGGTTGGAAAATCCTCTTACATATTCTAGAACATCTTCAATAAACTTATGCAATCCAACTATACAATGCATTTTGGTAATGTTGATCTTGCATGGACTAAATTTTGACCACACTTTACAAGTCTAAGAGAAGGGGTCATCAATTGATCAAAACCTAAAGGTAAAAAATGCACATACCATTTCCAACTTGAAGGTCTTGACCAAAAACAACTTGGTCAGTGCTTACAATTTCTCCTTCCTGCAAATATGCAACAAAGCATGCATTAGAACTCAAAAAATTTCTAACATGGAATTTACCCAAGTTGAGAATTTAGAGAAACGTTGCGAGAGACAGAATCTATATATAGGAATTGTCAACAAAATTCAACAAGATGGAAATAAGAAAGAATGATTAAGGGGAAAAAATAGTTAAAATGTTGCAAAGATGAATAATTAGAGTCTAAGGTTGATCACAAAAATGAAGATTGAAGAAGGATGAAATCACAGCTAACATGATGATACCCCGGGTATGAAAAGGGTATTTCTCTATATAGTATTCAGAGGCTATCCATTCATAATGGTTGTAGGAAATTTCCAGCCAACTGTGTGACCTTATCCTACTCAACTTTAAAAAAAAAACTCAGACTCTGATTACCATGCAAGTCATAACTTAAAACAAAACATGCTAAATGAAAAACCCAATAAAGTTAGCAATGTAAACCTCTATAAGTGGGTTCGTCAAATTTGATCTCTTTGTGGCAATGGCTGTCAAATCTTCTAAAACAATAATCCTAAAGGGTTTTTAAGAGCAAATTACCTTTTTATTACAATTCTTTAAGCAAAGGTCCTAAATATGAAATTCAATGGTGGTTTCGAATATGTTGAAATAAAAAAATAAATATAATTCCTTTCATTATGTTGTTCTAGAAAAGCACCATACTTAACTCGCTATGCCTTGCATTGATCTATCCCAAAATTTCTACCAGACTTTTCTACACAATGGTGCATTTTCACACTAAAAATATCTTATAGACAAGTATCCATGCAAGACTGCTCAGGCTCGTTCTAAGAATAAAGTCATTTCACATCTTCAACTACAAAATTATGTTGTTTTCAATCTCAATTATAAGCCAGTACTTGTTTCTTCCTTATTAGCCTTGAGTCCATGAGTATGGCTTCTTATAGAGTACAAATCCCCACACTTTATCAAGTAGATAAGTGACTGATTCAAAGTTTCTTCCCTACCTCAAACTTCATTGGTACAAGTGGGAGGGTTCTTCACGTGGATGCAACCTACAAGATACCGCCCAATATTGTGTAGCAATGCCCTTGACTCCTGGTTATTTTCTAGACAACCTTATCAATAATTTTATCAAGGCCTTTACAATAATTAAAGACTCAATGAATGAAACTTGTACTCATTTCATTTTTCCTTCTACATCAGTTCTTGTATCTTTTCTTCTTGGTTCTATATTAGCTGTAGGAGACACTACAATATTCCCACTTTGTACTACACCATCGTTACTCCTTAGTCCCAACTTGTAAGGTCAATTGTTGGACTTGAATAATTATCTTATCTTAATATTTTCCCATTTTAAAGTTCCATTGTAACATATAGTACAAAATTTGTGACTATGCTTATTATAGATATTGACATTTTAGGGATTAGAAAATGCCTTTAGTCATAGTGACTGGATTTCCGAACTTATTGAAAAAGTATGCATGTTGGTAAAATTTAGGCACTAGTAGTTAAATTTGTCATATTTCACAAATTTGAACACAACCACAATATGATTTAACCTTATCAATTCATGCAATGTCCTGTACAGTGATGATAATCAAACATTTTGCATAATTTAAGTAAGACAGACTTAATGGTGGATTTAGCATTTTTTTGCACTGGCATTTTTTTCCTGAACTTCATTATCACCAAATTCGAACACAAACACAAATGAGGCAACTTTTATTGAATATTATCTTCTTATATATCTAGTTCCAAGGTGAAAAATGAATCCTGGACAAACTACCTTACTGAAGAGTTCAATCAATAGAGAAAGGAAATATTTCCACACCATATTTTAGGAATTCAACTTGAAGGTTGGAGTAGCAATAAATGTATTTATTTATAGTTTATAAATAGCTTCAACAATTGTCATATGAAAATAAATACCAAGAGTGTGAACAGTCAAGTATCTCAATGCCAAGACTTTCAAGTCATGATAGAGTTGCTTCAAGGTCTCAAGGAAAGCTTAATAGGAGATTTCCTATGTTTGATCCTAAGCATGCAACAATATTAATCCATAAGTATCATAAGATAAAGGTGTTGAAAGGTAATGTCATATTCAATATTATGATTAATATTTTGTGTCACTAATAGTAGCCACTGAAATACAACCACTTGTAGAAGCTATGACATTTTTTGTCAGCATTAAAAATTAAAAGCCAAATAAACCTCAAAAAGGTTGATGCCACAAAAGTTTTCCAAAACTTGTATTTGTTGGCCTAAAAATGAATAAAAAGCTTAAACATTTCTAAAATATTAAGTAATTCATGATAAAAAATTTAACCTAAGGAACTATACCTCCCAATGATATCACATTATTTTTAACCACAACACTGCCGAGAAAAGAAACATAAAAACTTCCCTATTGTTTTCTTCTAATAAATGCAGAGACCTAATGCAATTTCAAATCATTATAGAATGAATAGAGTAAAAGTATAAGAGATTATTTCAACTTCATTTCCAACTGCTTGGCTTACTAGAGAAATATTCCTCGTCCTTAGGAGTGTGAATGGTAACCAAGTGAGGAAATGGTTTTGTTGGACCTTGCTTCCCCTTTGGATCCCAATCCAACATGATATTCACTTTAATTCCAAGCACACCCTACAGATGTGACAAAAAAATATTAGACGAATGGTGAATGGTAACCAAGTCAGGAAATGGTTTTGTTGGACCTTGCTTCCCCTTTGGATCCCAATCCAACATTATCTTCACTTTAATTCCAAGCACACCCTGCAATATATCCAACTTCATATCATAAAAAGGTATTTGTAAATTCAATGAACTTCAATAAACAAAACAAGCACAAAAATTACATTGATCTTATATCTAATAAGTTGAAAACCTTCATGCATATATCATATCAAAACATTCACACAGGTGGATTGAACCAATATTACTTTGTTATGGCAATGCATCACTCAATAAAACCCCAAATAGCTTCCATATTCAAAACTATATTTCTGAGTAATGAAATATAAGCTGACAAATTTTGTTGGGAATCGAATTGATACAACTGCAAGTTAGTTAAGAGGGGAGAGTAAATGTGTTCTTCTTATCTATGTATTTGTATCCCTTGTAGTCAAATCTTAATGGCCATCTCATAAAATTGAATTGAACTACTAAGGACACTAAAGAAATACTATTGCAGAAAATTCATTTTTCCATGTCCCTTAGGTTCTTCAACCATTGATGATCTCAAAATGAATTATGTAGGATCTTTAGATAAATAAAGTGCATTGAATTTTGCATATTCCATGAAGCTTTTTTATTATAAGGATTTCTCTCACTCCCCAAAATCCCTAGATGTTTCAGGCACTATGTTTCAATTGGTATAATTTGGACCAAATGTAATAGAATGTTTAGCCATGGTTATTCAAGGACATAAAATATACAAGGATCTTGATCTTCTAAGTTAAGAACCTACAAGTGAGGAAAATGGCATTACAAAGTTGGGCATTTCTGTAGAGGTGTTGGAAGATTTATCAATGAAAAGTATTGATGACTTAGGTCATCTGCTCCTGAATGAAAACAAATTACAACAAGGGGAAGAGAGAACATGAATATCTTAGAGATGACATAGGTTATCAACTTGATAGTCCATTCAAGTGCCAAATTAGTTATTACTTGTAGAAAAATGACTCGGAGGAGGTTGAGAAAGATAAACATGAGGAAATCCCATCAGAAAATATAGACAGAATATAATTGTGTACAAAATGTTCCAATAGTTTTGAAAGAACTATGAAAATTGATGGCTAAAAATAAAAATGTTTTAAAGCAACTACAATTAAAATTATGTCATGATATTGTATCATTGCTCTTACTCGTGTCCTATAAATATGCATATGTTGTCGATACTTATAATTTATTGGAACAACTTCCCTTGATTTGTGGAGCTTGACAATGTCTACATTTGCTTTACCTTTCAAAATATCTTTCAACATACTACAAACATTTTCCTGTTGCAATAATTTCATGGTAGGACTCTTCAAATAAAGATTTGCTTGTTTATGAAAATAACGAAATGAAGCTAATAAAATACAGTCTCAATGAATAAAAACAACATTAATAATGAACATTTTAAGTTTGATGAACATTTTAATTTAATAATGTAAATTACAATAATATTCAAGTTAAATAATGGGTAATAAGAGTCCACCTGAAGAAACATGGAGAACACCAAAACAAAGTATATAATACCAACGATCATATCAAAACGCCAATTTTTCTTCTAAAATTTCAAAATGTTTCCCAAGGATATCCGTAACAAGTTCCAAGGGATGAGTGAAATAGCCATAGTAAAATTTCAACAATACAATTATACACCAGAAGAAATTTTATAATTCATGGAATACATGCTATGAAAATAATGCTTCAAAGAAATAACTGTGGGAAATGGATAGTTCCTTACCATTCATTGAGATCCTCTCTATTTCAAGAATAATTTAATATTATCTACTGAACATGGCCAACCACGTGAAGTTGGTATCTATTATGGCCTTTCCCTTCCCCCCCCCCCCCCCCCCCCCCCCCCTCACATCACTCTCAATTCCCCATACCCAATGCATATACTTGGAAAAAAAATTATGTGCAAATTCATGCAGATTTCATCATAAACAAACATTTACCATTCATTCAATAAAATATAGCATTCATTAAACCATTCATTCAATTACTCAACACATTCATTCAGTAAAATCTAACATTCATTAAGTAGGCAAAAAATCATGCACGACATTATATTATCGAAAATAATTACACAATATTTCTTCAGTCACTTCTTTCTAATTTTTCTTCTCTCATTAGAGAGAATTTGAGGTCAAAAATGGGCCTCAAAATGACCAAAATGTACTATAAAAATCAACCAATTACATTCTAGTAGATGACATCATCCCCCAT